>JAQGBZ010000474.1:0-43693 GCA_034687125.1 Neelides folsomi
TAAATCGCCGATGTTTAAAGATTTTTATCTTTAATCACATTAAAATGGTTGCCCATTAAAAAAAGAAAGATACTTATCACCCTCACTGTACATACTAAGTAATACAGAATTGATATTACACCCAAGAGCGTATCTCTCAAACATCCTCGATTTAACCTTCTCCTTTGAACATTATTCATTTTACCATTTAATAAATCTTATTTTGATAAGGATGTAATTGTAGGGAATGTGTGTTAATTGTGAGTTGTTAATATTTTCTCAAGAATTGTAAACATTCTTAATAAAAACACAAGGAAAGTGTTTATAAGCAATAAGCATTACATTAACTAAATACATAATCATTTTGTTTATTATCTGTTTATTAAATTTTCATGTTAATTTTCATGTTTAGATTTGTCATTTACTTTAAAGTTCAAATCTTCCAATTGCAGTTCTTGTGGATTCAATGGATTCAATGGTTCCAATGGATTCAATCTTCAACGAGTGCTTGGAATTAAATTCTAAGTGATTTTGATAATTTAGAAACTCGCTTATTAAAAAATTTGTGATTTAATACAATTACTATTAATTAATTATTATAAGTAGAGAATTAAAGCTATTATATACGAATGTATAATATGCGTATTAATTTAGTGGTTAAATGATGATTAAGGTAATAAAAAAGATATAAAATAATGAAAAAAATAATGAAAAATGGAGTGTTGATTGGAGGGGCGTTGAAGGAAAAGTCAAATGAGAGGCAAAGAGTTTCCATGGTCAAAGAACTTGTCAACTTGAACCTTCGAAAACGGACAAATGGGGACTTTGATTGAAAGTGAGTGGGATCGGCAGATTGAACCAAGTAGGTGGAGATCTCCAAGTTCATTCCCAATGCAAATAAGTCAATACAATTGGCTAAATGTGTTTTAAGGTAAGTGTATGTACATAAGTAACAAGTACACAAAACCACAAGGAAATTACATATGGGGCTATAAGGAAATGTGTAAACTTTTAATTTAATATTTCTCCTTCTCATTTAATCTTTCATACACCTACTCAAATATTAACTTTTATATCCATCATAAACATTTAGCATATTATATTTAAATATATCTAATACAATATATACACTTTTATACTAACAATAAATGGTAAGTACTTAAAATATAAGAGTTAACTACCTGTACTTATTTAATATGGTATATGAATACATAATGATACAATATTGCATTTTTATTTCTTACATTCTTTACAACTTGTTATATTGATTGCAATAGGTAGAATATATTGTTAAAGCATATTAAAATGCCTTTTGGGTTCTATCAATCCATTTGGCATTCTTTGTCTCTCTATGAATTGTATTCCTCTTTCCTTATTTGGAGTCGTTTGAAAGTGAAATGGAAAGTGGAGGTTGCGTCTTTTCCTCCCTCGCCATTCCGACCTTTGTCGTTTACACGTCCATTGCATTCTCAATCCTCACAATTTAATATCATATAACATGCATTCTTACCTGAGCCTGTAGCTGTAATAATACTTATATTATGTATAGCATATGGAATATTTGTAGGTCTGTATCTAATACAAACCCACGTATTATTTGTAACTAAATAAATAAACCTTATTCGCCCTATCGCACAGCGATTTAGGAATATTTGCCCATTACTTCTACATTCTGATTGTCTTATGGCCATTAAACCCTGTTGTTTAGAAATATTCAAAGAATTCTCTTGTAATTCTTACAATATACTATTTACAATGCAACATTTTGGATTGAACAAATTGAACATTTACGATTTGTTAAATGAACATTTTTATTGTAAAGCATTTTTTATGTTAAGCAATTTTAACTTGCATGATGTCAACTATGTTAAATTATACGAGCAAATTAACTGCTCATTGTCTGGAGCTTAATAAATACAAGTTATTGTTTTAGACATCAGGTATGCGCTGACTTCATTAACATTATCTCATATCTCTTCTTTATCTGTGTATTATCTCATCCTCATGCTTTTCTAGGAATTAGTAGGCATTTGATGAGACCTAAATAAGGAATTGTTTTCCAAAAGGCTCCTGCTCCACTCACATTCTTCACTCAGAGTCTCATCCACAGATTTTGACTTAAAGACCAATTACATCATACAATTTTTTATCTTTTGGAGCCATTACCTGTTAAGTAAAATTATAAAATACAAAATACAAGTTTAATGTTTTAAAGTACAAAATAAAGTTTCAAGATGTTCTCTTAAAATAAACTGTAATTTTATGACATCCTGTGAATAAATGTCTTGCCTTCATAAATTATAATTTTATTGATGATCGCGGATCGTTTTAGGCATTTGAGGTTAAGGTTAAAATCACCTGACTCGAATATTAAAAGGAACGATACACATGTTCTGGTCGTAATACTTATTTACATTATCTCACGTTGGTCTATTCAAATTGAAATTAATCGCTTCAATTCACTTATGATCCATTCCATAAATGATGAATTATTTTAAAATATATTATTTACATTGTGTTATTGTCATTGTGTAGCAAATATTCAACACAATAGACATCTCAAAACTTGAATGTAACAATTGCAAATTGCAATTGTAATAAAATATTATTTTACTATACAGGTATTGCACTGTCTTACACGTATTCTTATATTTAACACTTACAGGTACATACTGGTACATATTATAAATATTTATTTTTATATCATAATACAATAAAAACATTCCTAAAAAAGGTTCTGATGTCTGAACCATAAACGAGTTATAAATGACAAGTGTCTAGACAAGATGATATCGGCATCTAATTGTAATGCCAAATTAACCTTATTAATAAGTAAATAAAGGAATTATCTTATTGGATGATCTCACAAGAAGAGTTTTGAATAATGAAAATTAATAAGAAATCATTGACAGTGAAAAAGAGGATGGTAATGAGTTAAGTGAAGAGGCATTTAATAGAGGTGAAAGATATGTGAGGTAGATATAGATAATTGTTTTTTAGGGGTTTGGGTCGTAGGAGGCTAAGAATATTGTAAGTAGGTGAAGGTGTTGGTGGGTGCCCGACCTTGTGCCGTGGGACGACGCGGGTGGTGGCTCACTTTGATGAGGATGAGAGTCCTAATTTTACTCACCCGCGTGGGCGAACTTCCTCTTTCTCATTCACTTCCACGAGGAACGATGACTCGCTCCGTTCAAATCTCACCCTGATGGATTCAATTAAGACATTTTCCTCCAGCTCGGCATTTTTCCTTAAAAGCTCCTCGTATGGAGCAACTGATTAAAGACGGAGAATTTCAAAATAACTCCCAACTCCTCGCTTTAAATGTTTACAAGTGCAAATGTAAATCTTTGTTAAATGGTAAAGCAAACCAGCGGAATCCGCCTTTGTGTATTTTCGTTTATGATTTAAAATGATAAATGACTCGCGAGACATTAAACATGTGTGGAAAACTCATTTTTACAAAAAGTGGGAACTTTTTTGGAAGGAGATAATAGCGGAGTATTTTGTGCTTTATATAAGTAACATTTACCTCCAATTGTACAACTAAATTGCAATTGTACAAATTGTATAATTAATTTAAATTTAAAATAGACAATAGTTAGTTAACTAATAAATGAGAAATACAAGATATGTTTTTGAAACAACTTTGAAGATAAATCAAATCCCTTTCACCTCATTTTACATTATTTATTAAAAGAGACAAATGAGAACTTTCACTCAAAGTCCAAAATGGCTTTTGAGACTTGAGACAAAAAATGTTAAAGTCATTCTCCTCTTTTATCAAGATCACTACCTATTCATTCCTCAGAGAAAAAAATGGCAAAAGACATTTATTCTCTCATTCTCACATGTCATGTTTCTTGGAACACTTCGTCTCATTTACACTATTCTTTTTGTTTACACTCTATGGTATACTATATATACTCGAATATGAAAAATATTTTATAATAATTTTGCAATCATGAAGAAAGTATTATAGAATATAGTAAATATGTAAGTTAAACATGATGATCTCGAACTACTTATATAACTCTTTTAGCGTACAGAGACATTTTTCATGAAACTATACAATTAACAAGAATTCATTAAATGTATATATTTATGTGTCTTTACATTGTATAAAAGCATTCGATAATGAATCGCTTAATTAAAATGACTACAAGAAATGTGTGAAGGATTGGGAAATGTAAAAAAGAGGAACAATGAGTGAAATTAAATGGTTCTCAATATCACCTCATTCATTCTCCATTCCCTTCTCTGCCTAACCTCAAAGGCCTGACTCCAAATAAGGAACCATTTTATATGTCAAATTTTAAAGGTCCGCATTTTAATTTTTTATTGAAGGATATTTGAAAGAAATTCTTTAGAACAATTTGAGATGGTAAGAAATGATTAAACGGCATTGAGGGAGAGAGTTTATTCGCTTTAAATTCTTCCTTTTCGCTAAATGAACGGTCCTTATTAAATCCTTAATGGTCAGAGATAACCTCATGGATTTGATGTAGGAGTCATCCATAAACATTATTACAAAAACAACAACATGAGCCAGGGTTCTTGTATATACAATAAATGAGTTACGTGTGTATGATATTGGATTTATATTAAATAGCACAGGTGTGAAAAGGTTGAGTGTAAGTGTTACAATCAGAATTAGACGTCTTTAATGGCCAATAGGACGAATAAATAATGAGAAGAAGTTGAGATTGAAGTGAAGATTAAAATATCTTCAATGTGTTCATGTGTGGAGGCTTTCCCATATTCGATTCAAGGAACCCTCAATTTGTCCGCACAGACGAGGAGGGATAATTGATGGAATTAAAGGTCAATAGGTGACATGAATAAAAAAGAAATCTTCGATCACGTCTAAAACTTCTCATTCAATTCAATAAAGTTTTTGCCATCGTTCATCGGTTCAAAAATGGTAATTTCAATTACAATTCAAACTACCCACTAGAAATAAGTGTTAATAATATTTTGGTAATCTTAATTTTACAACTGTATAAAATACCATATAAAATCATTTATTCATATTACATTTTTAATAATAAAATACATGTTACTCCAAATTGTATATAATATTACATACCATATGTATAAGTACAAGTTGGTACTCTTATATTGCATAACAAAAATGTTATTCATTATAATTTTGTTGTTATTTATTAAAGATTTCATCTTGAACTTGAATTTTTATTATCAATTTTGGACCGCTTTCAAACGTAAGCAAATTAGTGACATTTTTTCTAATTTATATGCAAAGACTTCCTTAGATTATCAATGAGAGTCACAAAGGTCATGAATAAGTTAATATTTGACTACAATATGGAAGACTATAAGTTCTATATACGCTTAATTTATGACATCTTGGTTGAATTGAAGCGAAGTGTGAAAACGAGTTAAACGACTCGACTCGACTCAACTCAAAATTTGTCTGAGGGGCTTCATTTGACTTTACAATTGATTTTCAAAAGTATTTTCCTTTTAACCAATTACAATTCCATAGGTTTGATTTTGATAGTAAAAAGTTACATTTTAAAAAACATTAATAAACATTTGATTAATCATTAAATTAATAAAAATTAACTTTAATTAATCAATAAAATGATATTCAAAATTCATAATATTCAAAAAATTATTAATGTTCTTATAATCTTTATAGTAAACTACTAACTTAATAAATGTAATGAATCCCTTATTGTTACAGTTGTCACTTGATGTAGTAAAGATCTGTGTAAAAGCAATACTTAAAGTAAAGTGAGCGCCTCAAGTTATTTTAATATTCCCAATCCCCAATATTTACAGATGGGCGAGATAGATCATTTTTATAATTAGAGTTTCCCATAGTCTTATGTCATGGGCCATGGGGTAAAAAGACGAGTGCATTTAAATAGAGTAACTGCAACGGACGAAACTTCTCTGATTGGCACATTGGCAGTTGGTATATAAGAAGATGAGAGAGGAATAATAATAAATATTGGTCTTCATTGGACGACTCCAAGGTCTTGTTTCACTCCGTTTGATATCCCTGTACCCAAACACCTCCTCATCTCTCCAAGACTCTACTTGAGTCTTAAGAGAAGTTCCTATGAATCTCTTATAAGCTCAGATACCAAGGTATTGGTATAAGACGTTGGTGTGTGGCTGTATTAGGGATAGGGAGTGAAGGGGTTTCGAGTTCTTCTCCTCTCCTTTTCCCAATCCGTCGTCAGTTGGGGAGTTGTGCCAAAGTGGTGCGGACGGTTCTTGTGCTCTGCTTCTCTCAACCTCCCCGGAAAAACCTTCCCACCCGCCCAACTCGCCCCGAATCCCCGGAACAACTGAGGGCAACTTTTTTATTTCCACCGCCCACCTTCCTCTCCTCCTCGAATCTTCCGGGTAAATCGGCGGACAAGTCGGGAATTGCCTCTTTCATTCCCACCTGGCCGACCCCACCATGACGAGCGTGCAGAGGAGCAACCAAGTGACGAACACGACCGTCCAAGGCGGAGCTGACTGGGACCATAGGCTCAGTAAGTTTAAACCCACACAGAGTCGAATAGGGAAGATTGAGGTCACCTCATTCCAATCACTTTTATTTATTCCTCCTGGAGGATGCTTACACAGGTGCTTTAAGTTATTGTAAGCTAATATTAAGATACACTTTCAATGGAGGAGGAAGAGAGATGAAGGGAAAGGAGGAAAAAACGGTGCTTGATTCGCCAATTCTTCAATTGGGGCAGAGGGACGTTAAATTTTATTTTAAATTCTTGGCTGCGGTAGAGAAGAGGAAGAAGTCTTCGGATCCCATTTCTTTAAAGAAATCCCAAAGATTGTTCAAATGATAATAAACAACGGTTCAGCCCTTGTTTATACATTTTTACATTGGAATAAACACACCGTGGCCATTATTAGATTCTTACGTGATTCTACACTCTTCAATGTCCTTACTTTGATAATCTTGCAATTAAAGGGATTGGCTTTCAACGAATAAAACGTTATATTCAGTTTTGGAAAAAAATGAAAATAATGGTTTTTCAAAATTTTTGCATTAACCATAATATGGTTAATGATATTATTTATAACTATAACTAGTAATTATATAACATGTTTAAATAATGGTTAATTTAATAATCAAATCAGTGAATGATTCTAGAAGTTGATTTTTTCACACTTAATTATGCACATTAATTGAAATTAATGCAAATAAACAAACATCAATTGGTAAATAATGAAGCATTATAAAAATGCTGACTCATTTCCACTTCCTTTTCAGTGTATTTCTAGTAATTCCAAATACGAGCTGTTTAAGTTGTTTACAACTCGATGGTGATTTTATTTTTCCGGGGGTATTTTTTGTTGCAATTAACCAAATTATGATTGAATTTAAACAATGAATTGTTTATTTTCTAACCATCACTTCAAAGCTCATGGTTAATTTTAGCGAACTTGTACCAACTTGGTCGGTCTTTGCAAAAGCTTCAATTTACCAGTTTCACTCATTTGTTAAAGATAAGTCAGAAAAAGAACGTTATATAAACTAAAACGCCTTTTAGTGAAATCACGAGGCTTTCAATATAAACCATGCTCAATTTCTCGCATAAAAAACCATGGCCTATATAACCTCCCAGATTGAGCTTACACTCAACCGGAATTTGATCTATTTATCACAAAAAAAAACATAAAAAATGAATATATTTAGATCGGCTGCTTGAGGATTTGCAAGATTCGGCCGTTCCACCCGAACAGCGTAACAATGCGACGGAGTATCGGGAGTTCCGAATGACCTCCAGCCGCCAGACCAACGATGAACCTGTTCAGACCGTCAACGAGAAATGGGTAGAATATGGGACAAAGAACGGCGGCGGCGACGTTTCCTCCTCCCATCATCATTATTCCCTTCCACGGAACACGGGGCCGAGTGAGGTCAACAGCTACGGCGGGTCTTCGCGATTTGCTTCTAATGCCAACACGATGGAGAAGTCTGTGGGGTTCTCGGATGGATATCAAAGTGTTCCATATTCGCCAGCTTCGACCGCCGCAGGATTTTCATCCAACAATAAGCGGAACGAATTCTCGTCCTCGTCATCTTTCAGTCGACAATATCAAGGAGGAGCCACGGACGTGACGGACATTATGAACAACCCAACTACGATGGAATTTCTCGCTCCGGCAAATTCAACTACTGTTTTGACACCGGGCCCTTCGTCGCCGTCTTTTCCGACCGGCCCAGGAGCTCCGAAAGTTGAGCGAAAGGAATTTTATTCAAAGGCTTCGTATACGACGTTGATCAAAGGTGCGCCTGGAGAAGTCTCAACCACCATGGACCTCAATGACAGGTAATTTAGGAATTTTATTATTTCTTATTAACACATTTGGAATTTAAGCACATTTTAAAATTTTAAAAATACTCTTTAACAATAACAAAATCTGTAAACATAATTAGGATAATAGTAAGATTAAACAATATTAATTAATTAAACAATTAATTAATATTAATAAAAACAATATTAACAATAATTTTATGGTTCAATAAAATTAAACAATTTATTTAATAATTTATTTATAAAATAATTAAATTTTTACCAGAAATGCTGAACGCCTCCTTCAAGATTTACTTCCTCCACGTGAATTTCAAGCTCTTCCAGCAGTTCCACAACATCACAGCTCCGCAATGTCTTCATCGATGTCATCATCAGAGAAACGGACCTTCATGTCCGGTGGCACTGACCGAACCACTGACCGAACCACCACCGAAGATCGAATTGGCTCCCCGCTCTACACGTCAACTCCACACTCGTCGCATACAACTGGAAACAATAAAAGCTCTTCCTCGACCTATCGCGAAGTGAGCAATACATACGGCGGGGATCGGAGCAACACTTACACTGACACCGTCACTCCGCCGCCAAAATCTGTGGAGGGTTTAAAGACCCCGCCGTTGGTTCGCAAGATTTTACAACAATCCACTGGCGGACTTCATAATTCATCTTCTTCAAATCAACAAATTAGCAAGAACTTGACAACTTCATCGTCTGCGTTCAGTCGAGAAAGTCGAGAGAGTCGGGAGACGCGGACGAGCGGACGACCGCCGGTTGTTCCCATCACCTACGACGAGCCACTTGAAGGGCCCAAGGGAACTCAATATTACACTTCCACGACCACGACTTCGCACAGTCAAAGGGAATTGTCACCTGTCAAGAGATTCCCGTCCCCACATCCGCCAAGGAGTGATGGAGTTGAGACGCCAAAGAGGCTTGATCAGCTTCTGGCTACATTTGACGAATCTTATTCAGTAAGTTTTTAATTCCAATTAATTTTATTAAACTCCTCCTTCGTCTTAAATCTTTAAATGTCGCATAATCCAATTATGATAATTGCCAATTTTACATTTTGAATTCTAACCGTTAATCTATCAAAATGATTTGTAGCCATCTATGAAGTTTCTCGAAGACTTTGAGATTTTAAATTAGTTAAGAACGATGGCGCTGCGAAATGTTTATTATTGCCCCAAATTAAATTAAATCCCGAGTAGTTAAAAATTCTAAATTGTAATTTTATTTTAACTTTAATAGGAAAATCGTAATTGGAGCGGCGACGGAGGCGGCCCGCATAAATCCCAACCTTATGGCCCAGGAACTCAAAACGTGAGATCTGTGAGGATCGACGATAACGTGGAGGAACGCCGCTACAATGACGATTCCTCAGACGTGCGACGTCGTAACGCTCCTAGCTACGGAGAACCAACGAAGAATGTGGCTGGGCCGCCGGTGTTCTACCCAGCCCAAGTTTTCAATGGGAAGATCCCGGACGAGTCGGACGCGCCGAAGAAGCCGAAAGACGCTCCCAAGCCAGTGAAGGAAAAGAAGCAGAAGAGCGAGAAAGAAGGCGGCGGGGCCGTGCCTGTACCTGTTTGTCTACCTGTCTGCTGTGCGGCTCCATGCTCCATCGTGTGAACAATTAAAAGTAAAATTATCCCATTTAATATGTGCTATATAAGGAATGAGAATATTCGATGTCAATGAAAAATCATCTCAATTGTCAAAAAGCGCCATTAATTTGTAATTATTGGAAAAACTCATTAAGACCCAAATCGCGAAATTATAAGCCAAAATGCATTTAATAGCAATAATTAATATATATTAATATTTATAATTTCAAGGGTATGAAATCATAAAAGGAAAATATGAATTGATGTATGATTGTATTCGTGCAAAAAGTTCTTTTAATTGTTTCGATCTAATTTAATTCTCGGATTAATACCCCCTATGCAAATAAACTGGAAATTTACTAATTGTCTAAAATACCATAAAAAGAAAATATTATAAAATGTATATATTACATATATGTAACAATTAAATGCTAATTAAATATCTTGATTTTTAATTTATAAATAATATAGCTAACTATGATTTACTTTTAACAAAATTAATTTTGTATTAGCAAAAGATTATATTTAGTTGTTCATTATTCATTTAGCATAAAATTATCCACTATTGTTTATTCACTTTAAAATTAAAAAAGCATCATAATTTGTTTATAGAACAATGAATCAATCTTTAATATATATTTTAAATAATTAGATTAATTCTTATGCTAAAGGCCACGCGGGTAAAATTGGGAAGGTTAAATTCTTTGCCGTCCGCAACTTCAAACCTCCGTCCAACCAAGAATAAAAATACATCATATTATATCAAATATATTATATTTATTAATTCAATTAACGCCATTTATGTAATTAATCCATAAACTATAAATATGTATAATTAAATATAATATCACTTAAGGATATGAAATTCTATGTGTGCAATAATTACTATAAAAGCAATTAAGTTTATAAATAGCAAAAGATCGTCATTTCAGTCGACTTTTTTCAAAGGAATATTTGAATGAATCTTTTAAACTCTTTGTTCAACTCAAACTCCTTCAAAACGTAAAATAATTGTAAACTGTTCATCAACTCAAATCCACCGTATTACCTATTATCAAATCAAATGAATAAAAATACTAAATTGAATTTTTTTTTCATTTCATTACATCATTACATATTCTGATATTACTCTACATATTGTATTTGTATATTGGAGATATCTAATTTTATTCAAGACGCGTAGCTTTTAATCACGTATTGTAATCAAATTTGCAGAAATTAAGAAAATCATAATATGGATAAAACTGATCAAACCCAGATGGCCACTTTACCTCTGCAAACTCTGAAGAAGATAAGGAGAAAGAAGAGTCGAGTGAGTAAACGGAAAATGGAAGAGCTCGTAGAAAATCCGAGTATAATTGAGATAAGAACCCCCCTAATACCCGTTATCCAATTCTGACATGAACATGTCAAATTATTATCTTATGTCAACAACAAATTCAAAACGAAGTGAACAAGGTAATCGCCAATGCTAATTTGTCCCATAAAAGTGTCATTTACAGAAATTATAAAAAGGTAAAATTTTGTCTTTACACTTTTTTTACTTTCTCTTCAGTACATTTTGTCACGTCCGAACTAAATCATTTAACAATCATTAATCATTAACAATCGTTATAATTCAGTAATGGATCCGCCGTAAGTTTAGATACAATAATGGTCAATATAGTACTAACATAGTAAAGACCTAATCCATTTTTAATTACGATTACATAAACATTGAAAAATTATTAAAGATTAATTAGTTAATTACATAAAGTTAAATGATATAATTTAGTAAGAGCAGCTGTCGTGGAGAAGAAGGAATTAATTTGAGGCAAAGAAGAGTAAAAGCAAATGCCCGAGAGAGAAATCGAATGCATGGACTCAACTCCGCTCTGGACAATTTAAGAACAATTCTCCCTCTCGTCTCATCTTCGCAAAAGCTGTCCAAAATCGAAACATTACGAATGGGCCGAAATTACATTTCCATTCTTGGAGAAATCCTCGCTACTAACAATATGCCCACAAAGACGGAATTCGGTCGGAAGTTGTCCAAAGGAGTTTCACAAGGAACCAAAAACATCTTGAGTGGATTTCTCCAATTGAACCCAAAAACTTTCCTTCCTCTTCACTCCAACAATTCTCATTGTAGTTTTAGCAAAGCGGCGTTGAATGGACCATTTCAAGCTAATGGAGTTCTCAAGATTTACTCTGGATGTTTTGATATTGAACCAACAAATGAGGAATTTGTCGAACAAAGCCTCAGCGACGTGAGACCTATAGAAATGAATTATAACAATTATCACAATAATGGGGATTACGGAGGAAGAAATGAAATTGAAGATTTATTCCCTTCATGGTTTAACAACTAATATTTAATAAAAATATTGAATTTCATAAGTGAACTTCTATTTCAAGATTTTATCATGTAGTAGATAATTATTATCCACCTTAATATTTAAACGTTTAATTTGTTTAATTTAAAAATGTACTTGAATTGCAAATAAAATTCCTTAAAAAACAATATAAGAATAATATGAAATCGTGTTTTAATTTATTCATTTCTAAACAAATGACATTTTGAGCAACATTATAAGGTAATAATATTAACGTTACATTTTTAAAGTAAAAAATTTTTAAAACTTTTCAATAGAATAACATTTTTTTAATAAACAAAAAATCCTTAATGTTTCCATTCACCTTTTTGACACCTGTATTGACTTATTATTTATTCAAATAAATTAGTATAAGATAATCTTAATTAACAATTTTTTAATGCATAATAGTATATTTCTGAAGATTTAATCTAATCACAATTCAAATTACCATTAAAATGTACCAATGTATCTAAATTAAAATCAATAAATTATAGTTAATCTATAATCATTTAAAAATACAAGAAAAGAGTTTCTCAATACAAGAGATAGTATTTTCCAAAATCACAATTTCGACAATAAATGATAAGATAAATGTAGTTTATAATTTAATTACTTTGGTCTATTACTTTTATCTCCCTCTTCCATTAATTCGCTTTCTTCTTCGTCAACTTCTTCATCTTCAACTTCTTCCTCTTCTTCACCTTCCAGCTCATCAGAAGAATCGGAAGAATCTTCAGACGAGTCCGTCTCAAGTTCATCATCCCCACTTGAGCTTCCACTTGAATCTTCTCCGCTTTTCTCCTTCCCTTCTACTTTCTTTTCGACAGTTCCCATGTCTAACTCCAGCGCAATGTTTGCAATTGTTTCATGAGGACGCGGAATCATCAAAGTTCCATCCATAGGACAAACCGAACGTTGACCAAAAACTTCCAAATAAAATATTATTATTTTATAATTCTATAATTTTCATCAAAAAATATTAAAGATAAAATCGAATATTTTATTACGAGGATTTAAAAGCGAGGAAACTCCGCAAGTGTTACAAATCCGAATCGGAGCTTCTGTATGAAGCAGTGAATAAACACAAATAGGATAGGAATGGTCGTTTTCACACGTTTGCCCATCCCAAGGAAACCCTTTAAGATCTTCCAAAGGATCCACGATTTCATCAATGTCAAGTTCATCTTCGTCGTCATCATCAGAGGAATCGTCAATTTGATAAAAATCTGACACCTTCTTTTGAATCAGCTCCAGATTACACAAAGGGCATTTTGGAACGAATGGCTGTGCTTTGGGGTCCACTTCAATTAATTTCTTGGCCGAGAGGAAGTTGGAGATCAAATGGGCAGATTTGGCTGTTAATTCATCCGAAGATTCCTTAGCTTTATTAACTTCTGCCAATATAGATAAGAAATGGCGGGTCATGAGGGCATCTTCGATCAATTCACATTTCTTCAATAATCTCTTTTGAACATTCTGAGTAACGTCATCTTCATAAGAAGTCTCGCTCAGAGATTTGACACACCAGAAAAATAATTGAAGCTCCTTCAATTTCATTTCCATCAAAGGATCACTGAATTCACGGAAATTAAATGATGGCTTTCTTCTCATTTGAAATCTGAAAAAATAAGAAGAAAAATTAAAATCCAAATCGAATCGAATTTAATAACTGTTATGTATCATTTTCAAAATCATTAAATTGTTAATTATGATAATTCGAATTTAATAAATTGTTTTAGATTTTTACCTGTACACATTGAGAATATCCGTTGAATATGTCAAATTATATTCATCTCGTAGTGCAATTTCCCTCAATTCACTTGTAACATTTTTAGTTAAGAAAGAGAAGAAAGTGACTGCAGATGGTTTGCGAATAACCAGATGATTATATCTCGAATTCAAATCACTTCCCAAACAACCCAACACTCCGTTGGGCGAAAAAGCCGCATTATACCATTTGTATCCTTTGTTTCTTTTCCCATGGATTGGAACTTCTCCAGTGATTTCAAACCCTTCTGGATACAATTTAACAAAAGTGACATTTCCAGATTCAAAAGTCAACATATAAGAATTATTTTCTTCATTTGTATTTCCTTTCTTAAACTGGGAAATTCCAGCTAATGGCCCGTTGAATTTCATCATTGAATAATCATTTTGAAGGAATTTTCCACTTTTTGAATCTACTCCGATTCTACAAGGGATTAAATGAGAAGTTTTGTTGAAAACAACGTCAAATGTCAAATCGTTGATTCTGGTCAATATGATTTGATCAATTCGGATAAGATCCTGTTCAGGCCAAACATCATACGGGATGGGATTTTTAATACTAAATTTTGTATTGATATGGTCAAGTTCTGGTCCTGTTTCGGGTTCAAGATCATGTTCAATTGAAAGTATTTTCACTTCTCCTGAGTTGAATCCAAGAGCAATGATGGAAACTTCATAACTGAGATTTAATATTGAAACGGTCGAGACAAACTCTTGGGAATTTGTACTCATTTTAAGGACGATTGTGCAAGTTGGGTCAAATATTTTCGTCCCATCGGGCCCTTCAATGAGAGTCTGGATAGCCCAAATGAGCAAATCTCCATTCGCGTGAACTGTCAAAAGATAAACTTCTTCGATGTGCGATTCTTCGTTCGGATTTACAAAAGGAAACCAGGCAAAATCTAAAATAATTAAAACGATTAACTATTATTTAAATGTCAATAAGCAAAATGTCAATTACTATCATGAATAAAATTCATCAAATATTATCTATTTTTTAGTTGTTTTTTTTAGTTTTTTTAAATTATTTAAAATATTATTTTTCTCACCTATAATGGCCAACTTATAAAGTCGATTTTTATATTCATAAAACTGCATCGATTCTTGTTCTTCACTCCATTCACTTTCAAGTAGAAGCGAATTTAAAGATTCCGAGATGTCCAACAAGCAGTCAATGCCTGATCCCAAGTGTTCACCCCACGGGAGATTTATCCTTCGTAAGTCCTTAGGATGAGGATCTCCATAAATGGATAGTTGGTAGTTGTTGGTGAGACAGGCGAGAAGGGCAGTGGAGGGAACATATCCTCGAACGGAGAGAGCCATCGACGGAGACCATCGGGCCTTGGTGAACATATTGCTCACATTGTCGATTCCTGAATATCCTTGAGGAGTGATCATGCGGTCGCACATGAGATCGTAAATTTGACGTTTGGAACTTCCCAAAAACACGGATTCGAAGTCGACACCAATGTCGAGCTCGTTGATTTCTTCCGGGTTCGCCAGGAGCTTCGAAGTGATTGGCAGCAATTGGCCCTTTGACTCGACATTGATGCTCAGCTTCTAAAGTTGTATAAACGAAGGAAATTAAAAACTTCATCAGAAATTAATGTTTAATAATACATTATATGTTTTACAATTGTGGTATGGTATTTAAACACTGCACTGTAAAACGTTTATGAATTCAAGGATAATTAATAATTATATTAATGGTTACCTTTAAAGTAGATCAATTTAAGCATTAAATCAAAGCAGAAGATTGCAAAGATAGATAAAATATTTCAAAAAATGATTACTACGAATTCTACTATGTAATTCCAAAATATACAATAGGTTACAGCTACTAGTTGCAAGAAAAATCGCGATTTTATAGAGATTTTAAATAACTTTATTTTATATTATTTTGTAAAAATCATCTGAATTACAAATGAAAAATTGCAAAGAATCCTGAAGAGATTATTTACTAATAAATACTTACAGATAAATGTAAGGTATGTATGCTAAGTTATAAAGCAATATTAATTATGGTATTCAGTCTAGTTTAACATTAAATCACTTCAGTGAATCTAAACTTCTTGATTATTCAACAATTTAATTTTAATATTATAAGTATGTAGAACGGTAGATAGTAAATAATTTAAATCCTTATCATTGGAATATACGAGGCACCATTTCAACAATTAACTTAACACTTATTCACTTTTTTGAATAAACACGGATAGGTTAATAAATAAATTATTTAATTACTTTAATAATTTGAATATCCTGTTGTATACCTATTATTATGTTATTATGTATAGGTACTATAATAATAGAATATAATCGTATTTTAAGGCATTTAAATGAATATAATTTAAAAAGGACGTATGAACTTAACAAGGTCTTGAGTAAATGGAAATCTTTACTTAATGTTAGAAATTATATAGTTAGTTAGTTAATGTCTATAAATGTATAAATGCTAACATTGCTACTCAATACATAAAAGGTTAAATTATCAATCACATTCGAAAACTCTTTAAAAACTTAAATTACACCTCAATAATAGTTTAATTATCACCTTCTTTTTCACAGTAAGAGAAATTGAAAAATCTTAAATGAAAAATTATTAAGAGTAAATCTTAATTTAAGAAAGACAAAGTTTAATGATAACTAAATAGTTAAAATTACAATTAAATCAATATATTTCCATCTTGAAATATCGAAACCGTGAGTTTTAATTATTTATAAAAGGTTAAATATGTGAGCTCAAACGAACAATTTAGAGATTAATTAATAATTAAATGATTGAGAATCAGCTTTTTCACATCATATTAAATCTATTGACTTCCTGCAGTCGCTCATGTTTGTCCTCCCTTCTTTCCTTCAATTGTAGAAACACCACAATCGCCG
Organism: Neelides folsomi; assembly: GCA_034687125.1. Classification (NCBI taxonomy): domain Eukaryota; kingdom Metazoa; phylum Arthropoda; class Collembola; order Neelipleona; family Neelidae; genus Neelides; species Neelides folsomi. The sequence continues at coordinate 16,897 of JAQGBZ010000474.1, forward strand.
CAATAAAAATGCAAAATCCCAAGATGACTCCGAAAGTGTTCCAAACAGCTTTGCTCGGAGTCAAAAACAACTTGGCCTTCCATTTCTTCGGACTTCCCACCGGTCTCGGAATGACGATGATTTGACTATTGGGAATAATCTGCGTCCATTCATGGGTCAACATCTGGGACAAGCTGTCGTTGCTCCTAATGCAAATTGACAAACTTTCCACAAAATTAGGACTGTGGCCAATTCCAAAGATCGTGTAGGGCAAATCCATGACGAATCCCTTCGACCGGTAATTTTGTGCCGCAATAGCTGTTTGAGCCTCCCCTTCCTGAGTCGTAGTTTTGTATTTGATCAAAGGCCCCGGAGGAATGTTCCCATATGGAATTTGATCCACCGGACACTCCACACAATCCCGACCAGTCAAAACCATCACTTTGAGGAAATTGGCATCATATGTTGGAGTATTTTTAATGGCGAAGATTTTATATTCCTCATTATCCGGTTTCGTCCCTTCGTTCGTCTTCTTTACTAAAACGACATCGATCAGCCCATCTTCATGAATGTCGAGAAACGTGGTTTGGATCGTGGAATCATAATTGGATCCAAAAGCATTCATGTCGATTTCAAAAGTCCGAGTTATCCCCGGTGGGCAAATTGAAATTGGGAGATTTGGACAAGGAACATTTTTGAACAGAACCGGGCGAGTCATCAATTTTTGTTTTTTCGATGAATCCTCTTTAATCCGATGCAAAGTCCCAATGAGGTCAGGATACCCGTCCAAATTGAAATCTCCGGCTCGGAGGGTTAATTCCTTATTGTACTGAATTAAATAATGGGCATTTGGAGCTTCCGGGACCAAATATTGCCATTCGTACCCTTGAGAGTCTTTAAATGAAACTTGTAGCGGATAAAAAAATTTGGTTGTTTCGTTGTAAATCCCAATTTCCGAGCTCCTACACTTCTTATCTCTACAAGATGGGATGACCTGGACGAGATTTCCGGACTGGTTCAAATCCATGTAAATGCTCTGACCAACTCGTTGCGGAGCATTATGCGGTTCCTTTTCTTTGCCATGAGGGTAAACAATTTGATCATTGAAGATCAATTTAAATAAAGGTCCATCACTGGTCATCTCCACTTTGTATTTCTCATTGTAAAAGGTTTTAGATGTTCTATTGAACTGACGACTTGTGATTAAGTGCAGTTCTGCCTTTGCGTCTCCGTCCACATCCACCCAAGAGCTCGAGTGGTTCATTGGGTTAAAATCAGTAACATTGTCTCCCGGAGGCTTAAAGTCCTTAATGCTCACACGGAAATCCCCGTTTTTATCTCCTTGGCCGAAAATCCAAATTTTGCGTTTGAAATAACTCACTTCTTTCGAAATATTCGTTTTGGAATCCGTATCATTCCGAGTGAATCTCATTTCTCCTAATAAGTCCATGATCATGTCACCGTTGACGTCGAAGACCAACGGCTCCGACCGCATTTCAATGTATTCAAACGAATGATTTGCATTGCATGCAAAATTGTTTCCGTTCCCTTTGAGGATGACAACTTGGACAAAGTCTGTGGAGGTTTGAGAAAATGTGATCATGACGTCCATAATCCCATCACCGGAGAAATCCCCGGGAGTCACACCGGTCACGGAGAGATGGGCGGGGTCGTCTGGGGCGTAGACAAGATTGATCTCACAGTGGAAATGCTCTGTGAACAACGGAGCTTCCTCATTGGCCTTGTAGAAGTAGAGGATCTTGGTGGTATTGTCAAGGGCAAAGATGTCCGTAAACTTGTCGGCGTTGAAGTCCCCAAAGGCGACGGGAAATACGTTGCCGTTTCTGGAGCCAAATACTTCGCTGGTGATGTCGACCCCGGAGAACGAATTCGGCGAATTGGAAGAGGGTGCCGAAAGTGGGAGGAAATTGGTCAAGGAAAGCCAAATGGTAAGAAGTGATGACGAAGAACTTGAAAATGACCTCATTGTCACATTAACTTAAAGTTGATGAAATTGTAATTTAACTTATTTTTTATTCTTGAAATTGGGAGGTTTTCAATTCTGAAGAAATTCGCTTAGGCCTGTAAAAAAAACAAAAGAATTGGTTAGACATTTACATTTTTAGCTATTTTGAGTAGTTCAATATAACAAATTATAATATTATTTTAAAATTATCGAGAAAAAGTCTATAGGATTAATTTCTATTACTTTGATACTAATATTAACTTAAGGTTAAATTAATCATTGCTAATAGTCGAAATTGTTAAATTATTTAATTTACAGACACAGTTCTAACTTGATGGCAAGCAACCAATGATAATTATTATCATCCCATAAAGAAGTGTTAATGTTCAAATGAATAAAAATGCGTTTAACGGTTTGATTCTATTCATCTATCTCTATTCGGTTACTCATCGACTTGATAAAAATACGCAGACACATAGGCAAGAAAATATGAATCATCGGAATAAATGAATAATGCATTATAAATATTTACAATTCGGGAAATTATGATAATTTTGAAAATAATAAATAAATAAAGAATTTATTCATCAATCTGTCAATATTATGAGCTCAATGCTGTTTTTCCATAAATAAAAGATAATGTGAAAAAGTAGATATTTGTTAATAGAAAAGGGGGATTTTAAATTAGTAAAAAAGAATATAATTTTTACTCACAAAAATGTTAGTTGTGGAACGTAGGAAGTTCGGCTGATGCTTTCTGACTCTGAAAGTGAGTTCGCGAACAAAACAAAGAGTTTGAACAAAAGTTAGAACGGGGTTTCTTATCAACGATGTCTTTCGTGACGTAGAATAAAATAAATATTTGGGATCAACGCCTTATTGAATCTCATCCTCTTATATTCAAACGTACGATTAAATATAACTTTATACAATGAAATTGAAGTTAAACTTATATCTATATTAGCTTAAAACTATGAGTTACGATCTTACGATTATGAGAATCTACTGTATTACATCATCAAACTTAAAATATAAAAAATGTTTAATCTACAGAAAGCAAAGCAGTATTTCCATTCCTGATGACGCTCGATGACCAATATTGCTCTTATAACCCCAACAAAATAAAGTTTCATTATTAGTTTAGCAGTATAGTCGTTGACTTTTAAGGTCAACTAACTACTTGTAATATTAAGAGAAATGATACTGTAAACTTAATATTACAAAGTGAAATGAAAAATGAAAAGCTTACAAAAATTTCTACGCCATGGGAGTAGACAATAGCGACTTGGAAATCGTCCGACCAGCTCACATTGTCAGTTCGGAGTGCAAAGTTTCCACTTAAATGGATCGTCCTCAAGCTCTGAATGGAAACCATGCCCAGTAGATGATTTGATGACAAATGTAATTAAATTATTTTCACGTCCCACAGCTAAATGGCACGAACCTAAGTTAATCAATGTTGTTGGTGAATTATCTCGATACATTTATAAATATTGTATAACAGTTATTGAAGATAAACTATAAAGTGAAACTCAATTTTACCTATTTAATGGAATTTCAGAGAGTTGATAAAAATCCACTTTTGTTCGACGATCCCACCACACAAACAGGCCTAATATCAAATGATCATAAATAAATCAGCAAACATGTATAAACATAAAATTGAACTTTAAAATTTATAAGAACTGTTCAATAACTTACCTGTTGCACTTTGAAGGTTTAGATTATTAGAAATAATTATGATTAGTTAGCTAAATTAATTTAAATGCGGATACAGTTGAAGATGTAAAAAAGCGAATGATTCATAAAGAGTAGTTGCTGGTCTAAATGACAAATCCAGCGATGGGATGAAATATAACCGGGAAAATATTTTCTCACATGGGAGAATTTTTCATTACGAATAGAGAATAGAGAAATGGGATTTTAATTATTTTAGTTAGCCTTTTATTTATTCGTTCAATTCAACATGATTTAAATTTTAAAACAGTTTACACTTTAAATATAAGAGCTTAAAAATATAAAATTGCAGAATTAAAGTTTATTTAAGTATTAATTCATTAACCGTTCAATTATAAAACTACTAGAGCAATAAGCTAATGTCTGTCGATTGTTTTCTGACTTTATTTTGATTTTGGTGAAAATCTACAAAAGAAATAATTGAAAATTTGAAGATGTTTCGATTCCTGAAAGACGAGGACGAAGAAGAAAAGAAAGCAGGGACGGCGTCGAGTGTCGGGTTGTCTCCTGTCGGTCCCTCGGCTTCCACCTTCGCCACTTCCCATCACTTCAATCTCAGAGAAGCTGAAGAAAATCTCGTCCACAAAGACAAACACTGGGCGATTGCAAATGCCATACCTCATTCATTTCTCTGGGTCAAGTATTGTCAATTAATAATTTCTATCATTGTATAATAATTAAACTATGCAAAATCATTATAATTATGATATTTTTCTAATTTAAGTATTTTCTAATATTACATTAACAATAAGAATATTTCAACTCGATTATTTACACTCTTGTAATTCATTTTATTTGTAGGAATGTTAAACTCGAATATCTCCTCGTGTCCCAACTTCTCACTTCGTCCTTTGTGAAAGCAGACAGCTCCATCAGCAAAATTCTTGATTCTGTTTCTGACCTAATCACAGGAGTTTACGAAGGTTGGTTATGTTTATTCACAACTTGAACATTTAATTCATTTAAACTAAAGATAGCAGAAAATGAAATATATATAGACTAAAGAAGATTTCATAAAACTAATTTATTACTTATTAAATTGTTTTTAATGTTTTATTTAAATATTCCAGGCGGTTTCAAAGTGTGGGAATGTACCTTTGACCTTATCAACTACCTGCAAGATCATTTTGAAGAATCAATGAATTCTAAGATTGTTCTGGATCTTGGATGCGGATCTGGTCTTTTGGGTCTTTATGCCTTACAAGCCGGTGCTTACGTTCACTTTCAAGATTATGTACGGCCAATAACTTTTTTTGGATATTTTCATCTTATTAAATCTATTAGAACATTATCCTAGTTTCGTTTACAAAAACTACGTTTATTATAAGTCCGGAATGAAGTGATATTTAATTAGCATCCACATTTAATAATGGAATAAAATTTTGTAGAACAATGAAGTCATCAACTACCTGACAATTCCCAATGTTCTCCTCAACCTTAAGAACAAAGAGGAAGGGAAACATGAAGAGCTTGAAAGGTGCCGATACTTTTCGGGAGATTGGGAATGCATTCGACAATTATTTTCTTCATATGGGCGGAAATATGATTACATCCTCTCGTCAGAAACCATCTATAATGTTGGGAATTTGCCAAAATTATTGGGACTCATTAAAACTGCACTCAAACCAACTGGAACAATGTAAACTTATAAAATTGACACTACTTTACATTATTATCTATAAATTTAATTGATGTGATAATTAATCTAGCTAAACATTAAGAATCATCTTCATTTATGTTACAATTATTTATCTCATTCAATAAGGTTCTTAGCTGCTAAAACTGTTTACTTTGGAGTTGGCGGTGGGACCACAGCGTTTCAAGAACTCGTGGAAGCTGATGGAAATCTGAAGTGCCAAGTAGCGCTCTCACTCCGTGAAGGTACATAATTTCTTATTCATTATTTACCCTTTGATTCTTTCCCAGAATTCCATTCTTATTTCGAATTGATAATAATATTGAATAAGAGTGACATTCGATATTCATTTGAGGGATTTCACCATTGAATGAAATGAGTCTTTAAATCATCATTATTACTTTCAGGCGTTCAAAGGGAAATTCTCTCCTTGAAATTCAAAACACAGAATTAGATCAATAAAAGGTAAAAAATACTAAAATAAACTAAAATTACATATGAATAACAATAAGTAGGTATGTTTAATCTTTGAAAGCCAACTGACTTATTTTAATTTTCAATGTTTTTAATATAGAAATCAAAGCGGATTTCCTTGAACCACTGTGAAATGTCAATTGCTCTTCGCTTAACATCCATATGGTATTTATATGATTCAATAAACTCGTAAATGTAATATATATTTATAACAACAGTTTTGTAATATATATTCATTACAAAACGACCATTAAATTATCAAACATCAACTGATATTACATAGATGCATAACGCATTTATTATTAAAAGCATTGTATTTAAGATATAAAATATTTTTTATCATATATTCAACTGCATAACTTTAAATCCTTTTTATTCTAAAGATATAATCGGTGCTCAATTTTCAATTGCTCCAACTGTCATAAAATTAAATTCAAAGCCAATCGTTTAGAGCAATCTGCCTATCTCTTTACGACTCAAGGTTCTCATCCTTAATGCATTATTGAACGGAGAGAATAAAATTCCCCTTTACGTAGTTTCAAACTTTCTAGTTAAATCACCACCAAGGCTGTTTAAAGGAGAGCTTTTAAAGGATAAATACTTATTATAAATATGTAACTATACTATTAATTGGCTTAACATTGTTCAATATTTCAGTTTATTTCATTTCATCCCTATTCTTTTATGAGTTTATAATACATAAAATATTACATATATAAAAGTTTTCTAATTTCTTCATTTAGGCTATCTGGCTATTGTAGCTTTGATATAAGTTTTCAATTCGTGCTTTTTTAAAGAGTGTCGTTTCACACATTAAGATTGTTTTTGGAATTATTTATATTTGGTTGACAGGCATAAGAATTCAATACAATTAACTTTTGTAAGTTGAGTATGAGTTTTTAAAACAACATTAACAAGAGATTAGTAATGATAATTTGGATTTACCGTTGTTATTTTAGATAAGCTTCAACCTGCAAAGAATCGGATGTTACTACTTTAATCTCTGAATGTCTAAATGAATGAACCCAGATTACATTATTACACCAATTGATCTAATATTTATAAACTCACACCCCACTAGATAAAAATTAAAGTCAATGAAGTTGGTTTGTAGGACAAATAAATAGTGTCAATTTCATCTGCAAGACTGCAAGATATTAGATCCAATTCATCTTATGCTACACATACAAGTTGGGATTCATCTTAATGAAAGTGATTTATATTGAAACTTCATTCATCATCATCTTTAACCAGTTCAGTTCAAAAAGTGCAGATATTTTATAAGCTCGTTTATTAACATATCAAGCATGGAGAACAAAGACAAGAACGAAAAAGATTTCAAAATGAATAAAAAGAGATTTCCTCTTGCCCTTGACACTGAAGCTGTTTTTGAGGATGTTGAAGAAATTCGATTAAAAGGACCAAGTAAGTGAAATTTTAATCGATAACAACTACTATCTGAAGAATTAAAACTCGCCGTAAAACGCGTTTAATTACACAATACGGGATATTTTGCATTTATTGTATATATTTAACAGTATTATTATTATAATAAAATCTAATTAAATTGAAAGGTGGTTGGGGGACGAGGCACACGATTGCTCTTATGACTTTCTTTGGATCTGTCGTTTCCTACGCTTTGCGAATCAATTTGAGTATGGCAATCGTCGACATGGTCAAATCAGGATCAAAAAAGAACGACTCGGCCATTTGCCCAGATCTTTACACTGAATCTACAGGGAATGAACATGCTGGAGAATTTGAGTGGTCCACAACAGAACAAGGATTTCTTCTCGGGTATCAATTAAAACAAAATTGTCAAATTAAATAATCAAAAAATATTGAACTAAAAAGTTGAACAAATATTTTATAATAAAGCTTATTAATGTAAAAATAATGATTTAGATAATGAGTTAGTTACATATTGTGTTTTTTACTGATTGTGATTACGAATTACCATTTATGATACAGGTCATTCTTTTGGGGATATGTCGCAACTCAAGTCCCAGGTGGAATTTTCTCAGAAAAATACGGAGCCAAATGGGTTTTCGGCATTGGGATTTTGTTGGCATCCGTTTTTTGTCTTTTGACTCCTGTGGCAGCTCGCCTTGGTCTTCCCTACCTTGTGGCTGTTCGAGTTGTCCAAGGGCTAGGCGAAGGCGTGACCCCGCCTGCCACTCATGCTCTTCTCGCACAATGGTCACCACCGTTAGAAAGAAGCAAAATGGGTTCATTCGTTTACGCTGGGAATCAATTGGGAACAATGACAGCGATGCTTTTAAGTGGCGGAATTATAAGCTCGAATTTCCTCGGCGGATGGCAAGGGGTTTTTTACACTTTCGGAGTCATTGGAATTGTTTGGTTCGGATTTTGGACCTTCTTTGTTTCCAGTCGGCCAGAGGAACATCCGAAGATAAGCCAAGCTGAATTGTCGTATATTAAAGGGTCATTGGGAGATCAAACCACTAAGGAAAAAGTGCCAACCCCTTGGGGAGATATGAAAAGGTCCATGCCGTTTTGGGCAATTATGTTTGCTCAGCTTGGGAATGGATGGGGGTTGTACACCCTGCTCACTTTTTTGCCAAAATACATGAATGATGTTCTTCTATTTGATATCAAACAAGTAAGATTTTTTCAGATTTGATCTTTATACCTGTAATTAACTTTTAATTGGAAGCTTATAATTAAGTAAAACAATACATTGAACATGAGATTGACAATTAAAGTTTTATTAATATATATTGTATTTTTGATAACAGAACAGTTTGCTGTCTGCAATGCCTTATTTCTGCATGTTTCTCTTTGCAATTGTAATCAGCCCCATTGGGGATATCTTGAGAGTAAAAAGAATTATGTCGACAACGGGAGTAAGAAAGCTGTTTAATACTATAGGTAATTTAATGGAGCAGTTTACCCTGTTTATCTATAAACTTTTAAACTATAAACTTGATTTTAATATTTTAAATAATTAATTTAAAGGGCATTGGGGTCCAGCGGTTGCATTGGTAGGAGCGGCTTTCTCTGGATGCAGTCGTGAATTGAATGTAACGTTACTAACTATTGCAGTCGCTTTAAGTGGAGCTGTTGGAGCGGCATATCAAGGTATAAACTGGATCTTAACTTTCAGATTAAGACATGCCAGATTAAATGAACCATATTTATCTAAGTAGTTAATAATCTTTATTAGTTAATTTTAATATCAAATAAGTCTTGACTAATTTTGATTTAACCAAAATTTCCTCATTTTTGAGATAATTTTTAATAATGCTTTGCAGTCAATCATATTGATATTGCTCCGAATCATGCTGGAGTCCTCATGGGAGTTTGTAACGGCGTGGCGAACCTTGCGGGTATTGCAGCTCCTTATGCTGCGGGATCTATCATTGATGATGTAATTATCTGATAAATAAATAAATATCATTAAAGTAATTACCACGTTCAATTTATGATTCAAAGGGGAAATTAATGAGTTGGCGTCTCGTTTTCTTCATCTCGGCTGGAGTGTACTTCTGTGATAATCTCTTTTACCTCATTTTCGCCACGGGAAGGGAACAGTATTGGAATAGACCAAAGACAATAAAAACCGAATCACAAATTAAGTAACAGTTTATAACATTATAACTTTTAATTAAAATTATTTTGATATCAATATATCATTTTATTTTATATTATTTATATTTAATATTATTATTGTATACATTTAATATGTAACATATTGGATATGGTTAAAGTTTAAATTAAACATTTATAAAAAGACTATCAGGAAATATACTTTATTTCATATACTATTCTTGTTTTTATAAACTAAAGCTAATTAAACCTTTAACGTTCATTTGTCCGTTTGCATTCTTTGCATTTATTTGGGTTGTGCTAGTGAATGCAGAGGGGAAAATATTTTGTTCGGCTGTTGAGGTTCATACGATAATGCTTGCGAGAAAGAGAAACAAAATTTAAACCCATTCCTATAAAATCATATACCAAATTGAATTGTTGCATTTTTCGACAACAGACAATTTTGTATTTCATATTTATCAACATTATTTCTTAATATCTTTTATTTTTGTAATTTATCAATCTCATTTTAATCATGACCTCAAAAGCCCAACCAGCACCTCCTCCTCCACCACCGGATTTAACTACATTCCCGACATTTATCCTGGACAATGGAGCAAATTCAATGAAAGCCGGCTTTGCTTCTGCAGAATCTCCCAAGTAAGACACCAAAATAATATTTTATGATTAATTAACTTTAAATACATTTACTTAAAATATTTATGATTGAATAGGGTCATTCCAAATTGCATTGCAAAATCGAGAAGTGAAAGGAGAAGACCATTTTTAGGAGATCAAATTGATGATTGTCGAGACACTTCTGGCCTTTTTTTCCTCTTACCAGTACAAAAGGTAAAAAATAGATTTTCTCAAGCAACTTTAAAGATAAAGAGGTTGATTATATAATAATTGTATTTAATTAAATTATCTAAAGCTTTAATATGTTCATTTTCAACTTTTTGTTATTAGGGTTATATGACCCATCCTGATTTTCAAAAAACCGTCTGGGACTATTTGTTCGGGAAAGAGTCCTTTGACATCAACCCACAGGATGTCAATTTACTCATTACAGAACCCATCTGTAATTTCCGACATATACAAGATGTAATGTGTGAAATTCTCTTCGAGGATTACGAGTTCAATTCTGTATGTCGAACCACTGCGGCCAACATGACCGATTTCAAATATTCGACTGAAATGGGCGGTCCGTGTAGTTTGATCATTGACAGCGGTCATTCGTTCACTCACATCGTTCCCTACATCAACGGGAATAGAGTTACTACTGCAATGAAGAGAATTGACATCGGAGGAAAAGCAGTGACGAATCATCTCAAAGAAGTGATTTCATACAGGTGATTTAATTACCTTACAACCTTATCATTCTAATATCTTTGAATTATTAAGTTAAATTCAATTAATTAATAAGTTAGAAATATTTTAATCGTCAACCAAAGGTGAATAATTTTTAAAGGTTAATGGTTAATAATAATTTTAAAGTTTAACTATTTAATGTTTCTAACAGACAACTTCACGTGTTGGACGAAACCTTTTTGATGAACCAAGTAAAAGAAGATTTATCTTTCATTTCTCTCAACTATAACCAAGATCTGGAAATTTGTAAAAAGAAATTTCCCCAAAATAATATCATGAGAGATTACATCCTTCCCGATTACTCCAAAATTAAAAGAGGTTTCATTCGTCCGGTGGAGAAAACTGGCCAAAAGGCTGAAGAAGCAGAGCAAATTCTAAAAATGAACAATGAGAGATTTACTGTCCCAGAAATTCTTTTCCGACCTCCGATGGTTGGAATTAATCAAGAAGGGATTTCTCAAGCGGTTCTCGCCTCGTTGAAATGTTTTGAACCCGAAGTTCAAAAGCATTTTGTGGAAAATATTGTATTAACGGGAGGAAATGTTAATATTCCTGGATTCAAAGAAAGGATCGAATTGGATTTAAGATCGGATATTGACGCCTATTTCACCATCAAATCATTTGTTCCACCAAAGTATGTTGAAATCAATTTACTCAATACCATTACATATCACAATTTGGAAATAATTTTAGTTTAGTTTAATTCGATAACATAATTATAAAATGGCAATCTTTTAAGTTATATAATAATTTAGATTTAGACTAGTTTTGATAAAATTCTATTGCTTTTTTAGCCCTGTAACTTATTCTTGGGAAGCTGCCAAGATTTTTTCAAAAGACCCAGAATTCTCTCGATATCTGGTAACAAAGAGTCAATACGCGGAATACGGCCGAGCTGCGTTTGCCAAAAATACTCAAATTTAAAACTATAAATGCACTTACAATTTACATATTTTTGTATTTTTAAAATTTTTCATCGTGTGTTAAAATATAATTAACAATATTATGATAATTATGTAGATTAGGTTTTAGATTACAATTCATAATCATAAAAGTAATGTGTATAACTATAACTTTATTTTTTAATGTTTTCTTAAATTTTTAATATGCAATGTTCATCCAAAAATTGTTAATTAATGATATATATATTATTTAACACAAAACTCATTTAATATTGGTTTAATTTAGGTTGTGATAAGAAAATTATGTTAATGTAGAATTTGACCAAACACAAATAATGATTGTTTATTCAAAATATTTCATCCAGTCAACCCAAACTACCATTTTGTTCATTGGTTCAATTTGACTTATAAATGCTTAATTTTGTTGTAAACACTAGTGATATTATTTTTTTTGCAAATCATGTATAATAAATATAATAAATTTTAAATATAATTTTCTTCGAACGTTGCATAAGACGGTGGTTTGGCTTCAATCCTGAGTATTCTCTCATTAATGAAGTTGAAAATAAGAGCATCAATTATTCGTCTCTTCTCATCTTCATCTATTTTATTTTGGGCTTTCTCAAAAGCCTCTTTGATTGAAGCTCCAATTGCTGCATAGTCGATCCTTTTCAACATCTCGTTTGTGATTGGAGATCCATCGAATGGACAACAGCAAATGTCAATGAAAAACCATACAATCCTATTATGAGATATAATATGTAGTTAACATTTATCAATCTGATAAGTATATCTACAGTTGTACCAATATTTATTTACTTAATTATAATTTATTATAAATGACATTATTACAAAATATTTATTTTTATCGATAATGATAGTTTAAACCTTACGTGATAATTAAAGTAACTATAACGAGCAAAACAATGATTTCAAGATCTTTATTCTTGTAAGTCACTTCCACTTTCATGTTTGACAAGTTTTCAATGTACATTTTTGATTTGATATGATTTTATTGTAAAAACGCAAAAGAAAAATGCGATGTTGATTCTTAACAGGTTTGTTGAAAAGTGACGCGAGCAAAGGGCCCATATAAAATATTAAAAACTATAAACATTAATTGAATTAATTTCCTTTATTCCAAGAAAAACATCAAATAAAAAACATTTACATCAACATTTAACATAACGTAATTAATGATGACACAATTTGAACTTTTGGATATAACTAATGTAATAATACTCCATCCTACCACTAATTAAAAGTCATAGTTATACAAGACTTCTGTAGACGCAAAATTGCGAACATATTTATATGCCAATTTTAGATTTATAACAAATTAGAAGTTTATTGTTCTAATAAGAATTTAAACACAATAATTGTTATGAATAATTTGAATGACAAAAAATATTGATTATTGAATATGATGATGAATCTATTCATCAATCAAAATTACAACTACATATTATACCAACTACGATTTTACTATAATTACTATCAAAATTGTTTATAAGGCAAAAATTTCCCACACATCGTGATTTTAACTCGATCCCCTAATGGATTCTCCACTTTCTCTACATCAAGTGTGAAATCAATGGCGCTCATAATCCCAGCACCGAATTTCTCCTCGATCACTTCCTTCAAGCTGAGCCCGTAAATAACGTTGACCTCATGAAGTCGGGCAATGAGAGGATCTTTGAACAAAGAATCTCCATCTTGACCTTTAATGGGTGGCTTCAACAATGTCTCCTTTGCTCCAAGCGGAAGGCCAAGGATTTCCATCAGATTCTTAGCAGCTTTTTCATCCGTGAGACAATTTTGGCCCAGGCAGACAGAAGCAATGAAAATGGGAGAAAGACCCATTTTAGCTCCGATATCTTCCCATGTTAATTTCCTCAAAGATTTTTCCATTCGAATGAAATCTGTCAGCGCTCTTCGCTCCATCATTCTACAAAATACAACCAACTTTGATTAAATCATTATAATATAAATTCTTTATTTAGTATAGAGGTAATAGGCAAGGATAATACAAGAGAGAGCGTAATAGGTATAATATAATAGTAATTACATTATTGGCTGTATTACAAGATTGAAGATTAAGCTGAATGCAATAGGTATATATATTTACGTATTCTTGGGTAAATGAAGCTGAAGTGAGATTGAGACCGCTCTGGATACTTCACAAAACTTAAATAAGAATTATTGAACTTGAAATTGATTAACGTTATTTTCGACTTGGACCTGGGACTTTTAATGTCAGAGCTACTTTTAGTGCGAGTTGGCTTAAATTAGAATACTTTATAATAGGATGATCAACGATTAACAATGAGAAGAGAACGAGTATCTTAAATATTATTTAAGTAGATAAAATGCAATGAACTTTTACATTTTATGCATGGCAGTACAAACTATGTATCTGAGCTAAATACTTACTATATATTATATCCAATCAATATCAAGCACAGATGTTTCGTGTTTGTTTTGTGAGTCTGTAAGTATATTATAAGATTTAAATAAGTATGATAGAGTGATTAAACGAAATGAATCCATCGGCCTATAAATGAATGGCATGAAATTATGTATATCTATTTAAGTGACTCAAATGCATAGGTGCTAGATAGAATAGTGCTTAAACCTTGTATACCCAATTATAATAATAATTAAGTATGTATTCTTATTGTATTGTGTTATTGCGTGCTTTTATAATCATTTCTCATTTTATATCTTTACTATTTCACATTTAGTAAATACTAATAATATACTAATAATGTACCTAGTATAGTATTATAAAAATTAATATAAAATGATATAAGTACCAAATTAATAATCATTACTGTATTTATATTGAAAATGAATACTGGTTAGCCGGGTACTCTATGCGTACTCGTATGATTCCAAGACATTGTGTTAGAACTGTTAGATAATATGAATTATGACAAAACTGCTTATTATATTACACATATAGAATGTATAGTTTAAATGCTTATAAGACTAATACAGCTAGATTATATCTTTATATCTTAATGACTTAATTATAACTATTACAAATTAAATTGTGGTTAGATATAAGGTTTTTTTATCACTGTAGATATTTTTAATGCAACTCGTTTAAAGCTTATTTACCAATACTTAATCATAATGAGAAATCGTAATTCATTTCATTAATCATAAAGTTCTTTGTGGCTCATATTCATAGCAAGTACTGTTAATTACTCGATCTGCAATGACAATGAGCAATGATCAAAATAAAGGATTGTGCGGAAAATGGAATGTAATGGAATAGTGAACAGAGAGTTACTATGAACAATCATTTTTTGATTCATTTTTCAAACATTCATTCTATCGATATTCACTGCTTCTAAAATCCCAGAAAAAGAAATCTCAATTAGCAAATTCTCATTTTCATTCAACTCTCAAAATTCCCAAGTGAAGACTCGACTCGTGAAGACTTTCATACTCGTCAAGATGGCCACCAAATGCGGAACTGGACCAGCTTATGTATATGTTCAAATTTAACAAAAACCAAATATTAGCAATAAACGAGCCGAATTTAATAAGTCAGCTCATTTCTCATGCAATTATGATCAGTGGAAATTGGAATTTCTCAAGAAAATGATTGTATTAATTAATGTACAGAGCGGATGCTTCGACGCTATGCGATGTCCCTTGGATTGTCCGGGATTCTCGTTCAACCGAATTCCTCGTCCAGCGTGTTATCCTCTTCCTACTGCTTGTTACTGTCGTCCGGGCCGTTGTGATTGGTGCCCACCACGAGTGAGGAAACATCCGCATTGCTCTCCAGCTCTTTCCTGTGTTCCACCAATTCATTTCAACTGGGGTTCCTGGGGTTGTGGTGAGAAAGCAAATTCATTTCTCTTTAAAAATGATATTTATGAAGTAGCTAAAGTTAGACTATGCCAACTTAAGTCGTTAGACTAAATTCTTTAGTTAGGTTTGCTCAATTTTAATTTTATTCAACAAGCTGAAATTATAAATAGTCACTTAGTCCACCATTCTCAATTTATTCTTAAACTTACTACATAAAATGAATTGAAATAATTTTAACATTTCAGATTGCGTTGGTAAATGTCCATGCTTTTAATCGATTCTTGGCAAATCTCGCAACCAACGAGGACTAACGTTTATGAAATTTCTTCACGAAATTGATTTTTATAAAACTTACAAACCCATCCAACTTTTACTTTAGTTCAATTCTACCCAAATATTAAATTTATAATTACCTAATGTAAATCGAATTAATAAATTGTTCTAAAATGTGAAAATGTGTTTTTATTCATATACTTTAGGTAATAATTCTTAAGCTAAATATTTAATATGGCTTAACAATAACATAATTAAAATAATTAAATGTTTAAGATTATTTAACCGAATTAATAGATAGTCTTCACATTCTTATTGCAAGTTGTCAAGTTAAATTGTTTACTTACTATAATAAAACAAGTCAATTCAATCAAAATGTAACAATTCCAATTCAATAATTTAACTAAAAGTTCAAAATTTTCAAAATTTTCAAGTGTTAAAGAATCATCATGAATTTCGTTTGTGGAAACAACTACGGAGCGAACCGCGGAAGAGTCCTCGCTCCTCGCCAACCTTGTGGAGGATACGTGAGCAATTAAATGAAATTTATTTTATAAATAACATTCAATAAAATGAAATAACCAGTATTAGCAAAATTAGCAAGATAATGACTTTTGAATGAATATGATTTTGAAGGTATTTGGTAAATATGGAGTCGGCGGTTGCTGCGGCTGTTCACAACGAGCTTCTCCTTGTGCTCCCGTTTACAGCTGTCATGATCCATGTGCTCCCTTGAGACTCGTTCCGCCAATCGGCTTCATGTGGAGATGTTGTGGGAATCCGCCAAAACTCGCAAAACGCTACCATAATTATCCCATTTGCCCAAATCCGAAAATTCTGACCGACCGGAGTTGTTCAACCTGTTGCAACTGTGGTCAATGTTGAGGTAAATTTTCTTTGTTCAATAATATTTTATTTTGTTAAAACATTACCCATTAGGTAATAATGTTTTCATTTAATATTATTCCATTTCCACATTATTATTATCCTGTGTTTCTCATTGTAAACATGCGTATACATGTTTCAAAAGTTTCATCCAATTTGCAATGATTTTTTCATTTTTACAAGCGTGCTGGAAGTGAAGTTGAGATGTCAAGAACGTCGATTGAGTGACTGTAAAATACAAGGAATCTTTCGCCACTTCAATTCTCAAATGTAAACAAATTCATGAATAATTAAATTTTTGCATTTTATTTTTAATATTTTTATCCAACTCTCATATGATTTTAGTAAACTGTTTTATTATCATTCTCCCTTGTTTAAGTATTTAAACGTAAATAATATAAATTAATAATATATTTAAACATTAATAAAAAATATGGGATTTATAAATTAAATAAATAAATCCTATTCAATTTCATCTCACAAGATTTATTCATTCAATGACACTTTAAAGTCTGAGCTTGAGCTTCCGCTTCCACTTCCTTCTTTGCTGTCTTCTTCCTCCTCTTCTTTTTCATCCCCTTCATTCTCCTCCTCATTATGTCATTATCATCCAGAGCCGCTTCCTGAACTGCTTGATGAACTTGCTTGATGAAACTATCTCCAGATCCAATTCCACATCCATCACCTCCAGAGTCGCTTCCAGATTCACATCCTGCGATATCGGGTGATGAGCAATGTCCGACTGCTGGTTTGTATGATGGATTTTTGCTTGGGTCAAAGTGGAGACCTTGTGGGCAGGGAATTTGGTAGGTGAAATGATTCTTACAACTGTACCACATTCCGCAGTCGGGATGTCTGTACCGTCCATCAATTCTGTTTTCGCAGAATTTTCCTGTAATAAAACAAGATTTTTATAATACAAATTATGGTTAGTTATAGCCAAAAATCATTAATTAATTAATAATGAATTTTTAAGGAATGTTTTACTAACTATCTCCTGGAGTGTGGGATTAGACAGCTACCGCCAGACAAAGGACTACAATGATCGAAATCGACTTAATTTTGACTTGATTCCCTTTCTTTTTCTGTCATTTTCTTCCTCCGACTTTTTCCTTTTATAGGTCTAGTCAACTTTAATTGTACAATTATTATTGACGATTATATTTTAATCGGTATCTCAAGTTCTTATCACTTTGCATGTTTTTTCAATTAAAAACTTGCTGTAATTACTTAAATTTTTTCAAATTCTTAAATGTAATACATAATTTTATTAAATTTATATGACATTAAGCAATTATGTATTACTCAAGATATATGTCAAATAAATATGTACAAATCAAGCCGATATACAAATACGTATCAGATTTATTTTTGCATGTGAAATATTCTAAAAAATTCATAACAATTACACAAGTTCAAGGGTAAATGCTTATAAAAAACTTTGAACTTTTTCGGCACATCAAGGAAGTGAAATTATATATATAACCTCATTCAAGCTTTCCTGTAATATGTATATACCTAAATAATTTTTGCATATTATTATTTAAATACTAAAACATACCAAACTACAGGTGTTTTTTAAATTTCTATTAAACCCGATAATGATTTAGTATAAACTGTTTTATTATCATTCGCCCTTGTTTAAGTATTTAAACATAAATAATATAATGTAATAATTTCAACATAAATAAAGATAGCGGAATTGTAAATTAAATAAATTGTATTCATTTCCCCAATTGGATTCATTGATTCTTATATGCCACAATTATTATGTATAAAAGTAGAATGAAAGAGATCTCCTTAAAACTCTTAAAGCCTTTAAAGCCATTCATTATCTAAATCCATGAATAGTGTTGAAGTAGCCGAAACACAGTTTATCTTATGATGGATATAGGATGGACCGTATATGCTTTTAATATTGAAGCAAATTGTCACAAGTGTAAAATTACACACTTCTTATAACGGGACAACATTGGTAGCATGGTCGTTATAACCACTTTTGTGTAAAATGTGTTGAATAGAAGCAAAGGAGAACTTTTACTTTCTGGCCTTATTTTTCCACACCACATCATCATGATGTTTGGCCCACTAATTCACCGTACTTAAATGGGATTTAAATCTCTTTTAACTTCCTATTCTATCCAACAATTGCGTTATTGGTGTAATGGTTAGCATGGTTGCCTTCCAAGCAGTCGACCCCGGTTCGATTCCGGGATAACGCAATAATTTTTGCATTTTTAAACCCGAATTTTATATTTTATCATCTCAGAGTTGAGCGCAATGAAATGAAGAAGCCTTTCATTGAAAGAAAGGCAACAGGCTTTGTTTTCCTTTTTAGCAAAAATAAGTTGAATAACTTATTTGCAAATAAAAATAAATGGATTCTAAATTGCTTCTTGTTTAGCATGTTAATTGTAATTGTAATTAATAGATGAAAAAAATGCAAAAATTACTGCGTTATCCCGGAATCGAACCGGGGTCGACTGCTTGGAAGGCAACCATGCTAACCATTACACCAATAACGCAATTGATGTTTAGCTGGATCTCTAAAGTACTATCAAAGCCGCTCGCTCTATTTTCCTACCTTATTTGGATTTTTTTATCAATTTCTTTTTATTACTAGCAAAGTACAGAGACTTCTACTCATACGATACTAAATTACTTGACAAGGCCGTACGTTTTATAATAATATTGCACTTTTATTAACCACTTGATGAAAGAAAGAAGGATTTTTCATTTTGTTATTTCATAAAAATTAAATTAATTTACTCTCCCATAAAATAGAGTTTCTTTATTTTGTAGACGTTTTATTTCTTTTTTCTAAATTCACTTTCTTTAGATTGACACTATTAATTAAAATTGGATACTTTAACAAACTAGATCTATATTATTAAATGTCAGTTGGATAAGATAGGAAATGATCAGGGCTAGATAAAAATATTATATAAAAGCTCAATTCAAGTTGTAATTGTATGGTTTAATGTAATTTCTGTCATTTTTGAGTGCATATTTTGCAATTTTCATTATCTAATCAAAGAACTTTGTATTTTGTACCATTCTCTGCTACTTTAATACAATATTAACCAATTTAACTAATTAACAAAGTCGAGTTCAATCAATTTTAGCAAAGTTTCTATCCTAGTTAATTCCTTACTTCCATTTTAAAGATTTTTCTAAAATGGGTCTAACAGATCTCGACGAACAGGTATTTAATCATTATATATATATTTTTAAAACAGTTAAAGTAAAAAATGTATTGTTTTAACGAATATAATAATATGATGAATTAAAGACACTAAATGAAATTTATTTCTTGTCCCCGCCAGTTCACATTTTACGCTTCATATCATCACGACAAATGGAACAAATTGATTCACATTTTGTGTGTTTGGCCAATTCTCTGGACCGGACTCGTATTTGGTGAATATATTCCTTTCCAACTCACCGATTCGCAAAATCCTATCTCTCAAGCAATTCATCATCCAATAAATGTTACATTGATTGTTGGGCTTCTCTACTCCTTGTGCTACATCATTATGGATAAAAAGTAAGCCCGAATTCAATGTAGAGTTATATACTACTACAAATATAATGTACATTTAAATATATTATTTATGTTTATGATATTACAAATCTAGTTTCCTATATGGTTAATTAATTTAATAATTAATTACAATTATTGTATTAACTTGGATTTAGATTAAAATTACTAAAAAACATTCTTAAATTTTCAGAGCAGGAACATTGGCTGGTGTTCTTGTATTGGGCTGCGTTATCTTGGCTAGGAAATTTTATCTGGAATCTGAAATTTGTACGGGATATCCAGCTTGGATGACCGCTTTAGCCATTCATGTTTTGTGTTGGATTGCTCAAGTAATAATTTAATTTATTTTATTTTCTTATTCATTCTCAATTTTGTATTTATTACTGTTATTGATTGTTTTTTATAATAGTTTGTTGGACACGGAGCTTTTGAGGGACGTGCTCCCGCATTATTGGACAACCTCATTCAAGCTTTCCTGTAAAGTTGAATATTTAATTCTATTTTAGCATTTACAGGAATTAATAATTTTTTTATAACATTTCAGCATGGCTCCGTTTTTCGTCCTTCTTGAAGTTCTTTTCTTCTTTGGCTACAGAAAAGACTTCCAGAAAAAGATGTGGGCTCAAGTGGAGAAAAATATCAAAAAATTTAAAGGAAAAAATTAAATAATTAAATGATCACCTTTCCACTATTTACTTATTTTTAAATGAAATTCCAGCATAAATATACATGTACTTCTATTGTCTATCATTTATATAGAAAACGTATATCATGTACTCTATGGATTTATGTACTCAAAAGAAAAAATGTAAAAACGAGGTCATTTTAATCCAATGTTAGCTTGTTTTATATATTTTCTTGTTTGTAATATATTTGGTATTTAAAGTAAAAAATATTAAAATTAATTCAAGCTTATGCTTCTAATCGCAAAGTTGTCAATTTATTCAACTAATTTACAAATTTACTGTTCAATAGTCATCCCCATCTCCGATGAACCCATAATTCGTCGTTGATTTTCTTGTAGTAAAAGAAACATGAGGATTGTCTATTGTAATGGTATCGTTCGACTCATCTTGATCTTGAGAAAGTGGTTCTAACCAAAAATATAATTTTTTTTATATTTTAATTTTTCATATTATAAAATGCAAGTAAATTAGTGCAAAAATATTACTCAAAAAATAATTTCAGTTATGATTATCTGTATAAACGATAACGTTATTTCATCCTTTTAAGGATTAAATTACCTCCACAAACAATATTGTCATTATGCAGAATTCTAATCAATTTGGGAGGATGAGAAAATTGTGTCCTTAATTTAACTCTTAATTCCATTTTCAATTTCCCATTGCTCATCAAATCTTCTGAGTCGAATTTGTACTCTTTTCTCGTATCCATCATTTTACCTTTCAATGGTTTCATCTGCAAGTTAAAATTTAAAACAATTAATCTTCACTATACGCATTAAAGTTTGCATAAATGTCAAAAATTAATAAGTTTAATTGATTTTCACCTCAACACCTCTGACGTTTTTATTGAATTTGAGTCTTATTTGAAATCCCTGAGTGTTAGCATCCATTGGGATTTCAATTTTTCCAATAATCATTCTTCCATGGCGTCTCATATTTTCCATGTATTTGTTACAACTTGTATTACTGTCCACTTGACCTTGCCCTAAAGTGAATACTAATGAAAGTATCAAAATACAAAATAAATCTAACGAGAAAAAACAAAAGAATTTCATTTTATCTAATTTGTATTAATATTGTAATTGTATGAACAATCAATGTAATTTAAAAAAATTCTCAATCTGTTACATTATGAAACTTGTGCCAAAAACGGGACCAAATTTAGTTCCCTTTATATAATAAGTAAATATTCCTTTCATTAATATTCGTGCTAACACTTTTATAGGTTATTCAATTGAATTGTTGAAATGTCTGGTTTTAGGAAACGGTTTTTCTCCAAGCTTATTTTAAGTAAGTCATGCCCTTGTATGACATGTGCCACATTGGAATACTTACATTTGAGCATTTTTATTAAATTGTTATGATAATTGTTATTTAGCTGTTATCATAAATACTCTTGCTTTCAACCTTTTGAATTTAAGCAATAATTTTTAATCATGATTTTGAAAACTATAATAATTGGCATTGTATATTATTATTTTATTATTATATTATATTACATATTTAAAACAAATTATATTCTTGATAATTCTTGGCATGTATGAAAATTAATATTGAATTGAATTGCATACGATTCTCATTGTTTAATTATCCTCAAAGATTAATAATGATGCTGCGCAAATACCTAAGTATGTGTATTGTGTACTAGACTATTTATTAGATGCCGCAGCACGCTCATAATTTTCTGGAGAAATTCAATGCTCATTAACTCATTACATTACGGTTTATACATTACAGTCTAACAGGAAATCCTGATAACAATGAAGATGTAATATTTTCTATCATGGTTAGAGAAATATTTGAAGGAAATAGTAACCATATTAGCTTTTCTTTTAAAATGTATCTTGATTTTTTGAATATAATTTTCAATATAATATGTCCTTATTTGGTATTGGATTTTGTAAAGCAATAATTCCCATTTAATACTTTTATTTGAATGGTCATTAAAATTAAAATAATTTTTAATTTTAATGGCCATTATTACCAAAATTATTTTAATTTTACAATCAATTATTATAATCCTTCCTCAATAATAATTACTTTAATTAGTTTGAGTTCTAAAAGATATGATTTATTTATAAAAATAATACTTGAAAATTTTAATATAAAAACCTTATTATGCTGTGAGACTGAATAATTCTTAACAATCGTGGGGTTAAAGGTTACTAAAGCTAAGAAACATATTAGGTTCATACATATATTTTATGTATACAATTTATGTATCTAAATGTCTATTCTCTGTCCAAGAACGAGCTGGACTTCGCGGGTGCCATTTAAAAAATTTATTTATTTAGTTTGCTTTAGCGATGAATTAGCTACAGCAATCGCTACAGCAAACTAAATAAATTAATTTAAAAATGGTACCCGCGAAGTCCAGCTCGTTCGTGGAACGGAACGAGAATATGTTGTATTTAAGTAAAATGCAATGTTTTATTCAAATAATTCAAATTGCTTATAATTAAAACCTTTTTGTATTTATAGAATACTTTCAATATGAAATTTTCAATCTATCTCCTTGCTCTTTTGATTGTGATTGCAACACCTGGATTAAATGTTGACCAAAAAGGATGTTCAAAAGCTCTGGTTAAATATTGGGCTACTAAAGGAATAACGGCAAAAGCCAAAGCTACATGCAAGTGAGCTAACTAACGATAAGTAGATCTTTACACAAGTTAAGACGTTCCACATCATTTATCGTTTCTGGCGATAAAACTATGGAAAAAATTGAGCATTTTAATTCTTTGGCTATCTGCATTAAAGCATTATTACATAGATAACTTATTAAGACATTTTAATTTTAAAATACTAACATTAAACACATTTCGATAAAAACTAAATTGCCAATTTTTACATCTGAAAATATTCAATCTTCTGTCATATTATTACATTTTCAATTTTCTCTGTAGCATTATCGAGATAGAAATAATAAGCTCAAATTAAAAAAAAATACCCCGACTTCCTATTCAAATATACAAAAAAATATTGTTTTAAGAATACTCTTTTTGAGAATTAAAAAGATTTTTTAATTAAAAACTTAATGGACGCCGTCGATTGTCTCGATGCAATGGATTCTGTAACCGAATGTGAAGATGATCAATCAATGATGTTTTTGGCTCAAGTATATTCAAAAATTGTTGACAAAGCAACGGAACTTCGGTGTAAGCGAAATGTTTTGCGCGACGTAAAACGAAGCGCAATGACCGATAATCTGAATTTTGAAATTTTCAATATGTAAAATATTTAATACACATCGATAATTTTTATTAATAAATGAATTATGTCTTGTACTAACGGTTTTGAATAACCTACTCGTACTGCATAAAATGTTTAATTCTTTTAAAATTTTATATAATGTTTGTTATCGCATTATTATTGATTTATTATGTAAAAATAAGCTATTGAAACTCATTAGAAATGAAATAAAATTAGCCATAAGAATAAGAATGTCATTAATATTTGGATAATAATAAAAATCTCTATAAATCTATTTATAATTTTAAAACAAACTATATGTTTTTTTTGCAGTGCCATAAAAACCTTTGCCTCACTTGAATTGCGTTTTCTAAATAATTCTTTTAAATTTTCACTAACAATAAATAAAATACAAAACGTGATTGGTAATAAATGAAACGATCTTAAACTGTGTTTTGGGATCTTATAAATGGTCATCCCACCAATTCCATGTTCTTACTTATTCGCAAGTTATTGATAAACAATACTTTTTATAAAAAATTGCAAATATGGGTGGGCCCCGAAAAATTAACCAGGAATTTGAAGGGAGTTTAAGTGTGAAATCAGTGAAAGTTATGTTATACTGTAATAGTGATATTGTTGAAACGGGTTGGGGAGTTTTGCTACATTTTTTCAAAGGCTGTCACAAATTGCGGATTATAAAAAGAAGAGATTCTAGTCAAATAATATGAATAATCTTCACGATATAAGTATCATTCAAAGAAAGTGAAAATAGGTGTTTCAAGTGCATTATGACTTTTATTAAAGTTTTCACAACATCTTTAAGCTATTGGCATATTTTCTAGTACTCACCAACTCACCAATTTTAGTCATATTTCATTTAACAAATATATTAATGAATAATGTCAATAATTAAGAACAGGAATTGTTAGAATTTCTATTACATGACTCAAAAATATACCATTTAAGATCGTTTCATTTAATACCAATCACGTTTTGTAATTTACAATAAAAATGTTAACTATTTGTTTGTTAAAAAAGATTAGGAAGCGTTTATCTATTTAATGAATAAATGATATTGCAAAACAAATAATTGCTTCCATAAATATCATGTCATAAATTCTAATATAATACCCGTATTAGTATTATTGCATAAATCTAAATCTCTATATTTGATTCCATAACTACAGTTCAGTGAGTTCAGTATCTTTGGATACTTTCATGGATTGTTAAATGATTAAATAAGAGAATAATGAAGAAAAAATTTCATATTTTTAAATAAAATTAATATTTTTTCTAAATATGGTTTGTAGTTTCAACATGTCCATGTTTGGTATTACATTTGTCGAGAAAAGATTAAGCATTTAGACCTCATTTTTACTTTTTGTTAGACTGGAATTAAACCATAATTGTTATTATGAGACCTAAGGTGGTCTATAAAAAATGTTTGAGAATGAAGGATTCTCAATAGCCTTAAAGAAAAGAATTTCAAATTTATTACGAAAATATTATATATGAGATAAAATGAAACGAAAGATTTTGCCCCAAATTATTTATTAAGACTTTTCACCACTACCCATAGGTACTCGTTGTTAACGAGCAATCTTTAATGGATAGTAAGCTAGTCTTTTCCCAAAAAAATATAAGGACCGAATGATCCTGAATACAATTTCTCTTGGGCTTTTATAGGGCCAGTAATCATACGTTAGAATTCAATAATAGCTTATATAAATATTGTTATTATTACAATGAATCACTTAGGGTTAACAAAGATTAAATTATTTATTTGTAAATATATAATATTGTATGTATGTACCTATGTACAATTATGTGGGTAAATTTAAAGATAAGGAATAAGAAAGTTCAAAGTAGAAAGTTACAATTTGTGTAAAGAAAGAAAATAGAAGAGAAATGAATAACTTTTAATAAAGATTAAGATTAGTGGTAATTTAAGCACTTGAGGTCGACGTTAATTTCTAAAGGTCTAAAGGGTTCTGATGATTCACAACAATGACTAATCTTAAGTATTCAAATATTTATAGCTATATCAAATCAAGTATAATAGGATTAACTTTAGAACTTATAAACACGTGCTTATGTACGTAAGTATAATAAAACTATTTAACTTGAATTGAATGGATTTAAATGAATTTTTAAATTACAAGTATATAGCTATATACCGAGTGGGTATGATAGCTTTATATAACAATAATTATAAATGAAATAATAATATTTAAATATTTATTCATTAAATTACTGATTAGTATTATTTAATAAAAAAATTATGGTTTTATGTGGTTAATTGATATTTAATATGTGAAATAAATAATTGATAAGCTTGGGTATATAAACCTTCAATAAATGCGAACACTATTAACAATTCCAGGCACGAAGGTAAATAATCAAAAAATATGTTACACATACATAATACCATTATTTACTTTTATATAATGTGCTTGTAAATCTGTTTAAGTTGAATATTCTTAATCGCGCTACTCAAACAGTTATTAAAACTTTTGTATATTAACAGAATACTTTCAATATGAAAATTTCAATTTGTCTCCTCGCTTTCTTGATTGTAATTGCAACACCTGGCTTAAATGCTGACCAAGAGGGATGTAAAAATTCTTTGATTCAATGTTTGGGAACTAAAGGAATAACGGCAAATACTAAGCCTACATGCAAGTGAGAAAGATACACGAAATACGTATATATTATTGAGTTTAAAAATTATTTGGACTCGGTCGCCAAAACTTTTAAAATTGTCGCAGC
>JAQGBZ010000475.1:0-43563 GCA_034687125.1 Neelides folsomi
GTTTTAGAACCTCCCTTAGAACCACCCTCCAAAGCATTTCATTTCAAATCGGTGCCACTTGACAATATTTTTACTTTTTTTTTTAGTTGGCTTCGTAACAGACAATGAACTCAAGAACCAAGAGACGAAAAATAAGAAAATCTAATGATTATATACGGGACAGCGATTTAGGTTTTGTACAGAACAGCACTGTATATATTAGTGTAAATTTTAACAATAATTTAGAAAGTAATTTAGATTAAGAAAATGTAAATAATTTTGACTCTGATACTTTAGAAGATTCTTTAAGTTCTGATGAAGTATTAGAATTATTTAATCAAACAAGCTTAAAAAGGGATATTACTGAATGGGCTTTAA
This sequence comes from Neelides folsomi, assembly GCA_034687125.1. Lineage (NCBI taxonomy): Eukaryota > Metazoa > Arthropoda > Collembola > Neelipleona > Neelidae > Neelides > Neelides folsomi. The sequence continues at coordinate 358 of JAQGBZ010000475.1, forward strand.
CACACAACATTACACATTCATCGCTTAAACATATGTTAAATATTTTAAATTGTCATTTTAATACAGATTTACCAAAAGATCCTCGAACACTCCTTAAAACTCTAAGACATTTCAATTGTACCAATATTGGAGAGGAATTATATTACCATTTAAGGTTAGAGATTAATTTAATTAGAAAAGTAAAAATAGGTATTATTGATTTTTGTTTCCCAGTGTTTAAGGATTTAAGAATTAAAAACTTGTTGACATTTCAAATATCGACTGATAAATTACCAATTTGTAAAAGTAGCAACAAACAATTTTGGTCTATTCAAGGAAAATTAGATCAATCGATTGATTTAAAACCATTTGTTATAGGTCTATATTATGTTACATCCAAACTTAACAATGTAAATTTTTTTAGTGAAATTGTAAAGGAAATAAAATTATTTTACTTAAATGGTTTAACTGTAAATAACCAAAAGTATGTTATAAAGTTAAGTTGTATTATTGCTGATGCACCAACACGTAGTTTTTTGAAATGTATAAAAAACCACAATGCTTATTATTTTTGCGAAAGGCGTGTTGAAAAAGGCGAATGGGCTGATAGAGTTATTATGCCAATATGTAATGGTAGTTTAAGAAACGACTTAGATTTTAATTTAAGTAAATATTTAGATCATCAAATTGATATTAGTCCATTCTCTCAAATTGAATCTATTGGATTAGTCTCTCAAGTTCCATTGGATTATATGCAACTTATTTGTTTAGGCGTGATCAGAAAGTTTTTATATTTATGGATTAGGGGACCAATTCCCCATCGACTTCCCGGCCGTTTAGTAAATAATATATTTGATCATTTAATACAAATTAGTATAAACTTTCCAAAAGAATTCACCAGATAGTATAAACTTTCCAAAAGAATTCACCAGATAGTATAAACTTTCCAAAAGAATTCACCAGAAAATCTAGAAGCTTAAAAGATATAGACCATTGGAAAGCTACTGAATATAAAACATTTCTTCTTTATACTGGCCCAATAGTTTTAAAGAATAATTTACCTAAAAAGAAATATGAACATTTTATGATATTACACAGTGCTATGTACATACTATTATCTTCAAATGCTAACTCTTTAAATTGGAATAATATAGCTAAAAAATTAATGTTTTCATTTGTAAACTTAACAACAGAATTATACTCAAGAAATTTAATTGTTTATAATGTACATTCATTAATTCACATCTGTGATGACGCAATTAATTATGGTTCACTTGATTTTATATCAGCGTTTCTCTTTGAAAATAATATTCAGTTATTTAAAAAAACTCATTAGGTCTAAAAGCGACGAATTCTCAAAAGTAATAAATAGATTTTCAGAATTAACTATATTTTATAACGACAATCAAGATAACAGTTTTAACCTTTCAAAAAGTAAAGAAACAACAATCATGAAGGGAGATTGTTATTTAACAACTTCGAACTTCTTTGTAACTGTTAACCATGTTCAAATCAATACTGTAACGTGTAGAAGGTTTTTATTATCTAAAGCCTTTTGTAATTATTCTTTACCTAGTGAATCCTTTTCATTTTGTTATGTCCAAAAGTTGTCTTCTATAATTGAATATGATAAAAATGCTTTAAAAACTAAATGAGTTCAGATGATGCTTTATGGTCGAATATTGTTATACCATTTGTTAATTCTATACGATTTAGCTAATTTGAATAAACTTTTTTATCCTTTTGATTAATATTGTCACTTAAATATAATTTCATATTATGTATAATTGAGATAATACAATATCATTAAACTAAATACTGTAAATGATTTATCTTTATATGATATAAATTTTATATCAAATATACATCTATAAGCATGTCTACTACTAATAAATTTAATATCAATTTGACGTAAAATAGATTTTACATCAATTGATTTAAAATAGACTATAAGTTATGGTTACCTGGGAAGTTTTTATCATAATGGTAGTTTCAATTGTCGTTCACTTTCTGTTTCGGGCATATAATATTGAACAACTGCGATAGACATTACATTTGTTATTGTCCGATAGTCACAAAATAATATTAATGTTATATAAATACTATTGAATTATACACAATACAAATAGTGAAAACCTCAACATCATCCAATATCAACCCGATTTAAACACCCGTTTTTATATTTTACTATCCTTGAATAATACCATGGAGTTTTTAGTCTGGGGTATAAGTAACATTCGGGTAGTTCATTGTGGATATACAGGATACTTATATCTACGGCATTATTTCATATCTAATAAGTTATAATTTACGTATTAAATATTAAACACCTATCTACCTATTGGTATTTATTTTTATATTGTTAATTTTCAAAGTGGCGATAAATAAAAAATATTAATTAAGTGAAACGCTTTTAATTATGTTAAAGTATTAATTAAGCAAAATTTTCCTCCAAGATTATAAAATTAAATAATTTATTCGATTTTCTATACCTATATAGTAAAGGGGGAAGGCCGGTGTGGTGGGTAATAGCGTGATTTCTTTTGTTATAGGTTAGTTAGGTTAGGTTTGGAAAGAGGGCGCTGGTGGTTACTCATATCCTTTAACATTAGAGTTCCACACTATTACACGCGACACACTTTTACATACGACACCGGTTGGCAAGCATAAACTGATATAAAATGGGAAAAGCAAGCTTAAGATCATAAATATTTGTTTATTAACCCACAGAAATAATCTATGATATACTGATAATTTAATTAAGTAAAATAAAATCAATTTAATTGGAGTATTTAGTTGGATTAAATGATCAACGTTTAGATTTTTACTTATAAATTTAAACAATTATATTTTTATATCTGTTTAAATTTTTCCTAGTAAAATATTAACTGATACATGCTGATTTATTTAGTGTATAATATATGTATATAAATAAGCAAATAAAATTGTTTCAGTTGAGAATTAATTGTATTGTTCATTAGAATCTTTAGATCCAATTTAATAATTTTAATAATTTCAATTAAAGATTCAATTCTAAATATATGCACATAACATTTTGTAATATAATAATTGTATTTCATTATCACTCATTTTGTTTGATCATTGTGTGAATGTCAATTTGAACATTCCTTAGACAGATTTAAAAACATTGCAATTTGTTGGTCTGGTATTAAAATGAAGAATTACTTACTGGGTATATAATATGAATATTTGGCATTGTTTTATATTTAGTGGTATTATTTGGTGTAATTACTAATTAGTAACTCAAAAAAAATTAAAAAGATTCTTTAAACAATCAGAGTAGCTTATTAAAACGCTTAAAAATCTAAATTATTATTATCGACTTCCGCACAAAATAAATAGTCCTATTTGTAATCTCCTTTGTAGTTTCCTCTCTAAATTTGAACTAACATATATTGTAATATGTTGAATTTAGTTTTATATTATATTTTTGATTGATTATTATTTTAGTTAATTATTGGGTATTTAATTAGTCGTTACTTTATTTAAACAAAAACCAGTTCACAACAGAATTTTAATATACCTAGATATACTTATATATTTCTAAGCAGTATTATATCCATTGGATAGCTTTGAAAATTATTAATTATTTAAATCTTATTCAAAATTATAAATTGACATATTGAAATGTTTATATATTTCATTATTTTATTTTGCCTTTTTAATTCGTATAAAGCTCAATCGGATAAAGCTCATAAAAATATTAATGAATCTAAACTATCAGTGTAATTATTTTTTATATACTTTAAACTTTAATGATATTTTAACTCTATTAAAAATTAAATAAATCAAATTTTACCATTTAAAAGTTTTATTTAATTGAATGTAAGGGTGTTAAAATAAATTTTAATTTTTGTTAAGAACCGCTGCAATCGAAGTTTCAATCAAAGTAATTTCTGTCTTTGTGGTAACAGGAGCTATAGCTTCCTTTTACTTTTATGTGCAAATGTATTTTATAGTTATTGGCATAATCGAAATATCGCCAATAAAGGATCTGGTAATCGACCAATGTAAAAAGTAAAAAGATTTTGAACATTTCATATAAATAATCGTTTTTGATCGTAATTTTTTAGCAGTTTAAATAATGAATTTTATTTATTTAATGCGCGTGCCTAGTTCAGAATTTTATCCAGAACATAAAAAACTATCCATCAAAACATAGGATGCTCGTAAATTTCCATGGTGAATAAAAAACTAATATTAATTTGATCATAATTAATGTTTATTAATTTGCATATAATTTTTATTAGTTTTGAGGCGTCGAACCTTTTTTATCTTTTTACTTTTTCTAATTTGCATAGTTTTGTTAAATACACAGAATAAATCATTCAATAAATTAACACCTCTGAACAATTCCAAAAAAATTCCTCCAAAAATATCTTTAGTAATGTAATTATTCGCTTTCTTGTCTTTGCACCATTTCATTTGTTCTTCTCTCGTTCCTTTGTGATGAGTTTCATTCATTGAGAGAAGTTTGATCGGCACGTTATGAACAATTTCATAATATTCTCGTAGAAGTCCAGTAAAAAACACATCTTCGCTCCAAAAGAATGGAACAAAATTCTTGACTGAATATTCAGCTAATAATGCTTCACGGGTTGATATTGATGCAGGGCCGAGACAGAAATCGGGGAAAAACGGTCGGGGGTATTCTTTATATGAAACGTAATATTTATCAAATGGATTTCTCCTCGGAGTGTTTCGCTCAAACGCCAAACATCCAAAATGTCCAATTGATTCATTTTTAACTAGAGGCCCAACGTGGTGAATTAACTTAAATATTCTTTGAGTATCGGGAAAAATTTCATCATCGATCTAAAATAATTATATTAAAAATAATTTTTAATTTTATAAAAAAATTATAAATCTTTTAAAAACTTTTGTAAATTTTTGAAATTATTAGTATTTAGTAATTTTAATTTTAGCACCAGATTTTACTTTTAATATGAATTTTGCATTTGGGCAATTTTCCACAATCCATTTGGTTCCAAGTAATCTTTTATATGTTAAATTTTTGTATGTGTCATAAAAATCTCCAATGACTAAATCACCATTAATTTCATTTTCTCGTTCCAAGTTTTCGTCCAAAGTGTCGGTTTGGTTTCCTTTACCCAACAGGAAAATTGTCTCGAATAAAAAATGCTCATATTTTTTTGTTTTCCCCCAAGTTTTCCTTACGGCTTCTCGTAAAGCGAATTCTTCTCTTTTCACAAATTGGGTTGCCACAACAAGAATATTTTTCTTATTCAGTTTGGCATGGCAAACTTTGAGTTGGCTATTTACTAAAATCTCAACGTCGAAATTGTTGCCGTTTTCTTTGTTCCTTCTGTTCCTTTTTAATCCTCGAATTGTTTTTTCCGAAATAAAGTCAAAGAGTTGAAAAAGTATGATCCATGTGAAGAGTGCTGTAACAATCTAAAAATAGTTTTTGCCAATAAAATGATATGCTCAAAATCTAAATGTAAGAATATTATGTAATATATAACATATGTATGATTATATGGTATTATGTATTTATGTAATGATTTTAACTTACGAATTTAATAAATGAATTGTTCCTAATCATAACTGTGTTAACTTATTTAAACGTTATTTTGCATAAGCAATTGAAAAATATTAATGGACAAAATGAAATATCTTAGACAAAATATATTTTAAAATTATTTTAGATTTAACTCTATTTCAAATTTATTAATATAAAAAATGAACAGCTGAATACAAATATAATTGATTAACTTTTAGAAACAATGGGACTTCTTTCAATGCTCACTCAGACAAAATAAATATTAAAACAATTTGAACTTTAACGATGTTTACAGTTAGGTGTAAGTCGTTTCTATTCATTATTACCAAGCTATTAACAGAAGTTTTAAAAGACGCCTAGTTATGGAAGAAAGATTTAAGAACGAGAAGTTCATGATTATTCATTCCATTTAAGTTCTTCTTAAGTTATGTAAGTTTGATGTGCTCTCAAAGTTTGAGATTTGATACTCCAACTCTCAATATTTTAATGAGCCGATGCTTGAAAGTTATTCTATTTATCAGAAATATTCACATTACAAAAAATTATTGTTTATTTTCAAATCATATTCGGAAATGTAAATTAACAATATGTCCAATTTTTCTCCTGAGGACGACAAGACAAAGGACAGGGCCCAATTGATTCTTTACTGAATTTGCATCCTTTTCTTGGACAATCACCAACAAATTGGAATTGAGGTCCGGGAAGTCTTTGAGTTGGAAAAGGCAACGTTTCTCCTTCAAGTTCTCTGTACTCTTCACAAAGATAACTGTCGTGGGCCAACCATTCATTCCCAAAATTTTTGAATAAAATCTCTTCAAATAAAATTTGATCAATTTGGCGTTTGTGGGGTTTTCCATTTCGACATCCTTTCTATTAAATATTAATTAAATAAAATGAAGATCAAATCCATAAATATATTAAATTAAATAAAGATCATTTACATAAATGTATACCTATTAAATTAAATAAACGTTTAAATTAGGTATACATTAATAAACTGTTGAAAAAATGATTTTGATCTTTTTCTTCCAACTTTTAAAATATCAACGCCCCAACAACATCCAAGGACTGTAGTCGTGTGTTGTGGATGATCCCTCATTACATGAAATGGATATTTTGAATTTTCCCATTCATTCACTGCCGATCGTTCTCTTAAACTGAGTCGGCTATCCAAATCTCGAACCAAAAATTTATCCACGAGCTGATCACCAATTGGAAAAGTTCGCCAAACCATTCCTTGAACTTCTTCTAAATCAATTTCTAAATTGAAATAAAAGTTACAATCAAGTCCAGTTTCAATTTTTCAATACATAAGTACAATTTATATTCAAACATAATAATTCAAGTAAATAAAAGTTCATACCAAAACCAGGGATCTGATGAACATTGCACCAAAAGAGATCGTCATTATTGCACAATAATTTACAGATTTTGTCATTTATATCAATATCCGTATAAATTCTCATAACCCATCCGGGATATAATTTTCTCATGTCTTTTAAATTGTCTTGGATTCCTCCATAGAAGATTTCTTCTTCCAAATTGTTACCAAAATACAAAGAGAAAGAAAGAACTTTTTGGCCTGGACCTCTCAACGTTGCTTTTTCATTACACATCGATTCTTTACGAATAACATAATTCACATTGTTAACTAATCCCAAATTGCTTGAATTTGAACACTTGCAAAATTTAGTAATATTTTTCTTGGCGGTAATTCCACATTTGCTTTTTAAAAACAACAAGTTTAATGAATTGAAATTAAAAACAGTATAAATAAAAATTAATAAAATAATGAGCAATAAGCAAATAAAGGGTAAAATGAATTTTCGATTTTTAATTTTATTCATTTTTACGTACAGAATAACTTTTACTAGAATTTACATAGAACTAAAAAATTCATGCTTATTGTATATTTATCAAACACGAATACAAATGTTATTTTTTATTATATTGGTTTTTAAAAGCTTTAAAGAAATAATGAAATAATCAATAGAAACACGCACATTTTTTCATCTTGATTACGGTACTTTGATAAGTGCTCAGATTACGTATCTTCACCACTACATGCTACAAGTTGCATGTCAATGATAATCAATTAAACTTTATTTAGATTCCCATTCTAGAAAAAAATAATCAAAATAAAACATTCTATCGATTGATAAAATCAATTTATTTCCCTCTTAATCCATCTCCATCTTGTTTAGGCATTTACAATAGTCTATTTAACTTTTAATTTATCTTATAATTTCTTAAATTATAATAACAATAACATCTCAAAATCAATTTATTTTCCTTTATAAGGGAGCATTTAAACGTTATGACTATGGGGAGAACCATTTGATGTATTTTTTAATTCTGTTGACGTGTTGCACATTCGGGAGCAAATTGAGAAAAAACAAGTTAATTTTGGGAAAAAACTTTTATGGTGTTTTCTATCAATTTTTATTATTTCGTCAATTTCATTAATTTTTTCTTTCTCCTTTATGTATTTTTGACAAGCTTTAAGGATGATTTTGGCAGCTTTTTTCTTTTTCTTCATCTCACGCGTACTTGTGATAATTTTGAGATTTTTTCGAATTGGGAATTTCCTTTCGAATTCAATTTCGATTTGTTCTCTAATCTATGTATAATATAATTAATTAATAATATTACATAAATTACTCTGGTTATAGTGATAAGTTGAACAATTGAACAACTTTTGACATTACCTTATTAAATTCTTCGTTTTCATCACATCGATATATTATATGTTTGATTATTGCACAAATCACATCCAAACAATGTATTTTATTATCTTGATAAATTGGTAAATCAAATAAAGAAATCGCAATGGAGTTTGGTTTTGGAAATGCCAAAGGAGGTTCGAGGATTTCTAAAAGCTCAGGCAAATCTTTTTCGTTAATTAACTGAGTTGCTTTCGGGTCGAATCTTTTAAATGAGTTAATTTAATTTACATTTAGTTTAATTACTAATTACAATTGCTACTTAAATTTAATTAATATATAATTAGTTTATATTATTGTTGAAAAATATATTTAATGATTAAATACCTTGACCATTTTATATAAAATTGTTCATAGTCTTCTTCTTTAATTACAATTTCATTTTTCTGAATAGCTTCAGTAAAATTTTCAATAATAATTGCTATGTACATGTTAATCATTATGTTGAAACAAATGAATAAATATGAAACAATGTAAACTGCAAGCAAGAATTTGTTTATGCAATTTGGCTCTCCTTCTTGTCCGCATTTGATCTTTCTATAATTTCCGCAAACAGGGAATTCACTTTGAGCCAAAGAATCGTAAACTCCATTCCACCCTGCAGCCGTCATGATTCTATATTGGAAAAAAATGTGTTAAGCTTAATTATTTATATTCACAATTATCAATTGCCAAACATGATTTTTTTTTAATTTATACCGAAATAAAAGTAACAAAGATTTTGCAAATGTTTCAAAATTCAAAATATCATCATAAGTGTTGTAATGAACAGCTTTTCCAAAAAATGACATCCCAAGAATTGCATAAACAAATGTGACCAGGCCCAGTAAAGCTCCAATGTTAAACAAAGCAGGGATTGAAATGATGAGGGTTGATAAAAACTTTCTTAGTGCTTTGATTCCCTTTAATTTACCAAATGTTTTAATAAGCTGATATTAATTATAATACCACATATGGCTCATTCCCACTCACACTTATGTCCACAACCGTTGTTTACACGGAGTCTTTTACCTCCGTTTCATGTGTGTTTCCACACAGATCAACGCGTAAAAGACTCGGTGTTGGCAACACGGCTTCCATGACGCGGCGTGAGTTCCCACTTGAACTATCTCGTAAAACAACACCTAGTCTTTTACACGAAATGCACGTCAGCAACCAAGTTGAATTAATTCAACTTTTCGCGTTGTGTTCACAACACCTTGTTGGTTGCACAAGTTGGGACAGATGGTGTTTTAATGCTTGTTTGACATACTATGTAAAAGACGCGCATGTCAAAGATATCTGGCTAGAGACATAAGTGGGAATGAGCCAATACACTTATACTGTGAATATTAAAAAGTATTAGGATATTACTCAATGTTAAAATACCTACTTTAATAAGTCGCAAAACACGTCCAATTCGGAAAATTCGGAAAATTCGGATAACATAAAAACCAAAATTTACAAATAAAAATTCCAATATTGACAAAATAAGAAGAACAAAATCAAAAATATTCCAAGGAATTGTAAAATAAAATTGTCTCAATCCAATAAGTTTTATAATAGCTTCTGCAAAATTAAATAAATTTTTTTTTGTAATTTTTGATAATGTTTTGAAAAATCAATTTAGTAGCATTAAAATGTTTGTATTTAAGTTAAATACCTAAAAAGTAAATAGAAAAGAAAAATGAATTAAATCCAGAAATAACTTTCGTTTCATGTTCAGTTTGATTTGAATGAGAAAAGCACATGACCAAAATATTTAGCATTACAGTAGTGTAAATAAAGATTTCGAATCTAAATATTTTCAATTATATTTCAAAATTGTTTGTACATATATTTGTAATATGTTATGTTTATGAATTATATGTTTAATTTATCTTTGATATCGTTTAATTTTGATTTTTGAATAATACCTTTTAGATAACGAAATTTCATAAAAGACATTTAAAAATTTATTTTTAGGCATTTTTATTGTTTTTACGGGGTTTTTCGTTAAAAGTTGTTTGATTGATAAATAATAATGTTTTTGGCTTGGAGTGAGAAAAGTTTCAATCAATTTTCCATCATTCTAATTTCAAATTAATCTTTTGATATAGAAATTTATCATGCCCAACATTTATTCATTAAATTAAACTTGAAATTCTGTTTGAAATTACCTTCTTCTTAATTGAATTGAAATTATTAATGATAACTCCGATTAAAAGATTAAGTGTTAGAAAAGAACCAAATAATATAAAAATAATATAAAATAAATGATAAGATATATTTCTATCAGTCAAATGTTGCTCATCTTTTTCTCCTAAGTCTACAGAGAGCTTTGCAAGTTCAAACCAACCTTCAAATGTGGCCTATAAATTATTAATTAACAAATAGTTTAATTTAATTATAAATTTGGTAAGTCGCAATTAAGAAATATTAATAATTTCGTTCAAAGTTTCATTACTGTTTGATATAATGAAAAATATCCTATAAGGACATTATCAAAATTTGGCTCAAAATTCACCCAGGAATAATTATTTGTATCAGTAAGAGCGCAGCATTCATTTTTATCATGAACACTTATTCCCTGTTAAAAATTCTATATAAGTGACAATCATAAGAGAACATTATTAAAATGTATTTTTACATCAGAATTTTCTGTCGCTGTTCGATAAGGAACATTTTTTCCATTAAAATCAATACAACGATAAAATCTGCCTTTGAACAGTTGAACTCCCATTATTGAAAACACGAGCCAAAATAACATACAAACTAAAAGTACATTAGCGATTCCAGGGATGGCTTGTAAAAGTGCATTTACAACAATCTGTCAAAATTATAATAAAATGAAATTATATGAATTAATATAAATATTAATTTGTAATTTTTACCTTCATTCCTTGCCATCTTGAAATCACTCGAAGTGGCCTTAAAGCTCTTAAAGCTCTCAACGCCATCAATCCACTTAATTCTTGACTTTCAGATTGTGTAGGCATTTCAAAATATAAACTAACCGAACTTACCTAAAAGTTAAACATTACAAATTAATGTAATGAAAATACATTAAATAGTGCAATATTACAATAATGCCATTCCTTAATATTAATATTACCATAGATACAATAAGATTAAAAAGAATTAGAATTAGTATTTACAATCAGAATCACAGCATCAAGGAAGCACCAAAAATTAGTGAAATATTTCCAAAATCCCAAACCAACCAATTTTATAAGAAATTCAGCAATAAATAGTCCAATAAATATTAAATTTAAATAATTTAAGGCTCGTTTTAATTCTATTTTTTCATCCAGATAAATGTCATCAAAGCATAAAGTAATGCTCGAAACAAAAATTAAGAATAATATGAACCATTCAAACAAGGAATTATTAATTATTTTTAAGCAATATTTTCTCAATCTTTTTAATTTTCCAAAATATCCTCGTTTGTAAATAAATTTTGATAAGCCAAATGCATTCAAGCAACTTGGAGGAAAACAAGTTTCAATTTCTTGAGATTTATCAATCAAATTTTTCATGTTTGAATTTACCTAAATTAGGGATTTATAAATTATATAAGAAGAATGGGTATACTCCATATATCACAACTACCATAAACCATAATGTATTAAGAAACCCGTAATGCTTAAGAAAAACTTCCTATGCATTACATTCTAAACACTTGATCAAGCACACCTGAGTCAACAAACATTACAATTTTATAATTTTATAATAGGTAAAACCTTTAACAAAAAAGTATAAATAGTATGAATATTTGAGCCATTTCAGTTTTAGGTATATTTTATTTCAATTTATAACTTTATAGGTAAAAAGTCAAAATGCTCCATTCCGAACATATACAAATATCAATAAGTTATTGTCTGTTCAGGAATTTCCATCTCGAACGACAAGGTATTTGTGACATTACACAAATCCATGGCCCCTATGAAATTATCGACTTAAAAATAAAATGGAGATTTTATTATCGTGAAGTTGAAGACTGATGTGAGATAATGTTATATTATCCGATGCTTGTAATTATGCATCGGTTCGAGCTGCATATTTCAGAAACCTATCCCATGTTATATATATTGAAGTTAAAATACATTCATACTATTCATACATTTTAAATAAGTTGAAGGTTTTAGCTTAAAAATATATAAATATATAGAATGTTTGTTAACGTAGGTGTTTTTAATTCTTGTATGTATTGCATATTTAAAAGGAAGTTGTAAATAATGTATGTAAATACATTATTGTATGTAGTTGTAATGTATGGAATGCTATAACTCTTCTATATAATCAATTAAATTAAAAAGTACTGTAAAATATCATTTAAACTTTAAAAAGGTATTGACTAATCCGTCACCCCTTGCGACCTGCCAACCCCTCGTAACTTTTTAATTCTTAAGAATTCCGCCATTGCCATACCTTGTCGAAATGTTTTCCACATTCCCCCTTCCTAAAGTCTATTTGCCACACCCGGGAATTTTCATCCGTTTTCAAGTTTTGGATCAAAAACGCACACCTGATAAACGCTCTGCCACCTCCTCGTAACTTTTTCCCCTTAAGACTATTGAATTTTCCACCCCCTCTCAAAACATTATCTCAATCCCCTCTACCTTTTATCCGTTTGCCACCCCCAAGATTTTTCACCCGTTTACGGGCTATGGCTATAAAACCAAAGAAAAACCATATAAACGGTTTTTAGCCATAACCCGAAAACGGGTAAAAAAATATTGGGGGTGGCAAACGGATAAAAGGTAGAGGGGATTGAGAAGAATGTTTTAAGAGGGGGCGGCAAATTCAAAAGTCTTAAGGGGAAAAAGTTACCAGGGTGTGGTAATGCGTTTATAGGGTTTTTCTTCGGTTTTTGAGCCATAACCCGAAAACGAGCAAAAATACCCGGGGGTGGCAAAAGATTTTCGTGATCAGGGGGTCATTTTGGTATAATAATATCAGGGGGTGGCAAATGGTGGCAAGGGGTGGCAGATTAATCAGTCCCCTTTAAAAATCATTACAGTTGTTGGTTTTGTCTCTTCAATTTGATTTTCGAGTTTTTCGATAGCACTTTGAGCAATGAGTAAATTATTGTTATTAATTACTAATTTTACAATTCGACGAAAGTTTTGAATTCCTTTTGATAAATTCTCATCCTGATCAAAAATTTTGAAATTGAAATTAATTGGCCAATTTATTTTTATTTTAAGTTAGGTTTAATTTAATTTTTTACATTTGCTTTCTTCATTTTTACTTTCTCTATTCTTAATTTATTTAAATTTTGTGCTTTTTCTTCAAAATCTTTCTGTTTAAATTAATTTGGTAAAATCGGTATATTATTTATAAGCACATTGGAATAAACAATATATAGAGTACTTATTTTTAATAATGACCTTTCTTTGTGCTTCTAATTCGCCTTCACTAAATTGATTAAGAAGTAAAGCGATAAAGAGCTTCAATAAAACAAAATTTCCAATAACAATCATTGGAATAAATATAAAGTAGCATTTCCACTGGTTAAGTATAAATAGTTATAATTTCATTAAAAATCTTTCAATACGTCGACTTATTGATAAGAAAATCATAAAAATTATTGATAAAAATAAAACATTAGCATTATAATTAACCTCCCCGTTGGGATTTTGATTTTGAGCTTTGAGACAATCCCATATAGGAACAATCCACTTTCCGGTGAAAACTCGAAAAACCATAAAAACGGCATATCCAAAATGATCAAATCTCCATCTAAAATTGATAAAGCATAACAAATTTAAATGTGTATATGACTGTGTATATGAAATTAAGATATTGAGCTTATATTATAACTTTATAGATTGTTTATTACGGCGGCAATTCAACTAATTCAATTTCAGCTTCTGTGCAATTAAATCCACAAAAGGACTTTTTTGTATAAATGTTTCCTAAAAAATTCATTCCGAATAGAGAAAATGTAAAAATAATAATTGTTAAAAGAAGTGTTAAATTGCCGAGAGCTTTGAAACTTGAGAAGATAATGTTTAATAAAACTTTCATTGTTGTCATAAATTGAGCCAGTTTGAAAACCCGAAGCTGCAAAAATATTTGTTGTGTTGTTGATTATATCAAAATTTTAATTTTTTATGCTCATTTTATTTACCAGTCTAAATGCTCTCGCAGCGTTGTTTGTACCACCGTCAAAAACCAAATTAATTATTATTTCAACCCATGAGGGAGCGACAATTAAAAAATCAAAAATGTTCCAATTTGATTTGAAAAAATTTATGCCAAAAGCGTGTAGTTTTAAAATTAATTCGATTGAAAATATTATCGTAAATGTCTAATAATATGAGATTATTATTTGTAAAATCAAATTATAATTTATTGAAATACGTATTAATTTAACTAACATAATTTCCATATTTGCAAATATCTTCTAAAAGTTTTGGAGCTTGATCAAATTCCATAGCGAGCAAGAACGTATTTAATACAATGCAAAATGTGATTGCGCTTTCAAAGTACTTGTTGTGTAAAAATGCTGAAATATTTATTTTCCATCTTTGCATTAAACTGAATTCTTCTTTATTCAATTTAGCATTTAACAAGGAAACGAATATTTCTGCATGTTGATTTCCCTTCGTACGATTTTCTTTCATTGGATCATTTACGTTTAAATTATTTTCAATCTGCTCATTTACATTTAAATTATTTTCAATCTGATCATTTACATATTTTTCATCGTGTTTATTGTATTGTTGTGTTCTTGTTTTTTGTACTGATTTCTTTTTCTTATATGTTGCACGTCTTAAATCGGAATTTTTTCTCAATTCAAATTTATTTAATTTTGAATGAGGCGCCAGATGCTTTATATGCAATATCCACGGTCCATTAAATTCAAATGTTGAGTCATTTCGATGAAATGCCAATTTGTCATTTTTTGATAAATTATTCTAATCAATGAAATTTTAAAAATTTATACACCAAAATTCAAAAAATCGCATTATTTATAAATATGGTAAAAAATTACCTTGAAATTGGCAACTTCAATTTCGTAACTCATAGAAACAACTGCAAGAATCATATTAATAAGATAAAACGTGCCAAAAAATACAACGATCAAAAAGTAAAAAACAGAAAATATTCCAGTTGTTGAAAGAACCTAAATGAACTTAAATGTATTTTAAACCTCTTTATTTATTTAATTAGTTATTGGATATTATTTACAAGTTCAAAAGGTCTATCCCAATAGTCTTGCGTCACAACCCAAAATGTCATTAGATAGGATTTAAAGAAATTATCATACGACGACCATCCATGATCAGGATTTTGACCCAAATTGCTCATACACGTGTAACCCATTGGACATTTCCTTTATATAATGAAATTCTATTTATTCATTATATAGATTAAATCAGATTAAATCAAAGTAAATTATTAAATTACCTTTGAAGAAAACTTCCGTTTCCACAAGGTAAATATTCTTCTTCTGGAAAATTCCGCTTTAACCAATTATTTGGATTTTGTGACCAACTTAATAAAAAAGTTTGATTGAATAAATGGTAAATTATACCAATATTATTAATTGTATTCAAGGCATTAATTTTATTACTTATAGTACAAATTATTAAAATTTAAATCTTCTGGTTCAATTCTTGAATTATTATAAAAATCAGCTAAGCCGCCTTTATCCATTAAACATTTCTGACTCAATTTCCCAGCAAAAAACTCCAAAGCAATTAAAGATAAAATTGTGATGCAGAAAACAGAAAGAATCATCACTTCAAAAAGGTGAACAATAGAGCTACATAGAGAACTGCTCATTGTTTTTAAATCTAAAAGTGATTCAAATTATTTTATGGAAGCAGCGTATTTATATATTTGAAAACGTCAAACATACAAGTTAATTAAACCATTACTTGGAATTAAATAAATTGTTTTCAAAATTCTTAAAACCCTGAAGGATCTCAATAAATTAATGTCGAATAAATATTCTAATTCAAATAATTGAGTTCCAATTGCTAAGTAAGAAGTGACAAGACAAATAAAATCAAGTAAATTCCATTTATTTCTAAAGAACGAATATTCATTTAAAATTAATCCCCTTGCAACAATTCTTAATACAATTTCCAATGTGTAAATAATCACAAAAGCCATCCTGTAAAGTAAAATAACTTTAATGAATTTTATACATAATGTTATGTGTAATTTGATATGAGAATTATACATGTTAATTTACTCAATTATGAAGTTTCGATTTTTTATTTTTATATTTGTAATATCGTTAGATTCTTCTTCATGATGTTCAGTCGCAAGAAATAGAAAATTTAAAAATAAAATGAAAATAAGAAAAACATCAGTCATTTGATTCGTAACAATTGATATAGCAAAATTTCGTAATTTGCTAAATGGCCCAAACAGGAATAAAGAATTGGAATAGCTGAAACGTTCTACGTGGATTTTTCCAAATTTCTTGTTGATGACACAAAACGTCTAAATATAAGGTATGTAAAAAAATTTAGTTAAAAATCAAAATTGTATTTATATTAACCTCTTCAAAATTATAAGGATCAATTTCTTCGATTGGAGATCCGAAATTAATTTCCTTGTTCTTGTCATCATTAATAAAATATTCTTTGTATGTATTTTTTGCCATTATACTAATTAATCAATAAACGGATGACACAGATTTAACATAAATTCTATTGTAAAGTATTTTATGAAAATTTCATATTCAGTAACTTTACTTAATTAATAAACTTTAATAGTAGTTTTACATTTATATTGTGTAATTCAAGAGTCACACTCACAACTTAAAAAAACATGCCGAATGATAAGAGATATTTATGAACAAATATAACTAACAACAAACGGGAAAGTTTAATATTTATCAAATTATAAATAAAGAATAATATTTAAATTTGTAAGGAAAAATATTTTATTCTAATTTGGTTTTCCGTCATAGCCAGAATAATCTTAATTTTTCTTATGAATAAAAGGAAGGTTTGCATTTTTGCATAAATGTATTACGATAATATTTATGAAACAAATTTACGAATAGCATTCGGCTAGTCTGCAAACCATGGGTCACCATGGGTTTTCCATGGTTTTCCATTCAGCACCATGGTTTTTTTCTCAGAACCATGGTTCTTTTAATGTTAATTTTCATATGTCAGAAACCATGAACCATGATTTCACTATGGAAAACCATGCAGAAACATGGTTCAACATGATGCAACCCAAGGTTCACATGGTTCATATAAGAAACATGGTTCAACATGGTGCGACCCATGGTTCACATGATGCAAAGTGGTGCGGTTTCAGTGTCCATGGTTCACATGGAGAGAACCATGGTGTTTTATGGTTCATTTTTAAGAATTTTTCCATGGTTCGGTGACCCATGGTTCTGCATGGTTTTCCATAGTGAAATCATGGTTCATGGTTTCTGACATATGAAAATTAACATTAAAAGAACCATGGTTCTGAGAAAAAAACCATGGTGCTGAATGGAAAACCATGGAAAACCCATGGTGACCCATGGTTTGCAAACTAGCCGAGTGCTAGCCAAATTTACTAATGTGTGATATGATTCCTGACTAAATGAATAATTATAACCAGAATATTCGAAATCATTTTAAATATCAAAAATTATAATGATTAATATATATTATATTTAAATTGGGTAGTTGAGTAATAAATACTAAGCAATAAAATAATCCAATAATACATTTTTATTTTTTTATTCAATCTGAAACTGATCGTTAAATTTACATTTACAATTAATATGAGTTAGTTTCAAAAATGAGAATATCTATATAATTAAATAGGCATTGGTTAATATCTTAAGGCTATCAATAGTAAGTAATAAGTAACATAACTTTAACATTTAATATAAATTACGCGGTTATATTATGCCATAAGTAATTAGAGTAATTACAATCATCCACAGAATATTATTAATTTTATTTAAGAACCATAACCATAATATCATTTAAAGTTTCTTATTATATTATATTCGTATATATTTCGGACTGTACATTTTATTTTAAGAAAAATTCACAAAAAACATTCCGTGGCGTTTTTTATTTTTGGGCGTATTTGCCTTATTAGACTTTTTCGACTTATGGCTACTTTTTCTATCTAATGACCTTTGAATTGCTCTCAAAATTATTCTTCCAGCATTCTTTTCAATTTTTAATGTTCTGGTTGATGACACTTTCTTGAGGTTTTTTCGAATCGGGTACTTTTTCTTGAATTTATTTTCTATTTCTTCGTTGATCTATAAATTATAATTCAAATTAATGAAAAATAAAATTATTATAAATTTTGACCTTTCTAAATTCCTCAGTTTCATCCAAAGGGCAAATTGCATATTTCACAAGTGCGCAAATCACATCCATACAATGAAATTTATTTCCTTCATAAATTGGCAAATCCAAAAGGGAAATTGCAATTTCATTTGGTTTTGGAAACCCTAATGGTTTGTCAAGGATTGCTAAAAATTCTGATAATTGTCCAACGTCTATCAGTTGTGTAGCTTTTGGATCAAATCTAAAAAGTTTGCATTTATTAATTATTTTAAATGTCCTCATATTTAAAAATAATTTATTAGAAATAAAACACCTTGACCATATGCGGTAAAATAATTCAAATTCTTCTTCCGTGATTTCAATTTCGCTTTTCTTTTTGATTAGGTTAAAGTTTTCGATAATAATTGCAGAATACATGTTAATTATAATGTTAAAACATATGAATATATAAGATACCATATAAATAGTTAATATTAATCTGTTAATGCATTGAGGTTCTCCGTTTTCTCCACATTTAAGTTTCCTGTAATTTCCACAATCTGGTGAAGGACTTTGTGTAAGAGAATCATAAAGACCATTCCAACCAGCAGCAGTCATGATACTATTATTATCATTTGTAAAAGTAATAAATAATACATATAGGTAGGTAATATAGTAATAGGTATTAATATACATGGTGAGCCATTTATTGATTTATTTTTAATATAAACAATTGTATAAAAAAGAGCAACTTATTGCCCACCCTGTATATAAAAAGTTTGAATTTCAAAATATACAAAAGTTTGAAATACCGAAATAAAAGCAAACAAGATTTTGCAAAAGTTTGGAAATTTATAATATCATCATATGTATTAAATTCAACTGCATGACCAAATAAATTCATGCCGATAGTTGCATAAATAAACGTAATTAAGGCCAGTAATGTAAATACGTTAAAAAATGCAGGAATGGAAACCATTAATGTTAACAAAAACCGTCGTAAAATGTTGAAACTCTTTTTATAGAAAAATTGATTAATATTCTTAAAAATGATTAAATTTCTTAAAATGTAAAACATGATTTTGTCAAGTTTTGTAATAATAACCTTCATAAGTCGAAAAATCTTCCATATACGGAAAAATCTTAAAACATTAAAAATTGTTCTGTCAAAATTTTTGTATTTGACAAACAGTGTCAGAGCAGAATTCACCATCAGAATAAAATCGAATATATTCCAAGAAATAATAAAATAAAATTGTCTCAGACCAATTATTTTTATGACAAATTCTAAAAATGCAAATCATGGCCATTTCTCAAATAGTTATTTTAATTTAACCGTTATGTAAGGTAAACAATTTAAATTTATTTACCTAAAAAATAAATAGCAAAGAAAAATTTATCAAATCCTTCTAAAATCTCCTTTTGGTATTCAGTTTGATTTGCGTGTAAAAAACACATTTGAAAAATGTTGAAAACAATCATAACACAGATAAAAATTTCTAATCTATTTGTAAAATATTAAATTACTATTCAGACAACTTTTTTATATTAAAGATAGTGTAATATGGGCTAACATTCGGAATCTCTGCAAAACCATGGTTTTTCTATGGTTCAAAACCATGTTCCATGGTTCCAGCGTTCATTTGAATAGGAATGATGATTAGCGCCATCTAACCTAACCTAGCCTAACATATAAGAATAGGGAAACATGGTGCCCCATGGTTCTAGCATGGTTTTGCAGAGACTCCGAATCTCAGCCGTAATTATGTATATATGCAAATGTAATTTTTACCTGTTTGATATTGTAATTTTATAAAAGAAATTTAGAAAGTTATTCAATGGAATTGGAATTATTTTAATTGGTTTTCTTGCTAAGAATTTTTTAATAAAAGTATAATAATTTTTTTGACTTGGTGTTAAAAGTGTTTCAATCAATTTTCCACCATTCTAAATAATAAGATCAATTAATCGGTTTTCCCCAAATCAAAATTTGAATTTCTTACTTCCTTTTTTATTGCGTTGAAATTGTTGATTATGACACTAATCAATAGATTTATGGTTAAATAAGATCCGAACATTATAAAAACAATATAAAAAACATGATATGAAATGTTTCTGTCCGCCATATGGTGTTCATCTTTTTCACCAAAATCAACAGATGGTTTTGCAACTTCAAACCAACCCTCGAACGTTGCCTGGTAAAAGATCGTAGTATATCTAAACAAATTAATTTGATGTTTCCCACCATTAATAGTAATAGTAATAATTAAATTACAGTTTGATAAAGTGCCAAATATCCTTCAAAAACGTTGTCAAAATTTGGTACAAAATTGACCCAAGAATAATTATTTGATAGTGAAAGATTGCAACATTCATTTTTATTGTGAACTTTAATTCCCTAAGTTAAATATTATAACTTTATAACATATATGATATATCAATGGGTATTTATTATTAAAATGAAATCTGTTCATTTTTTATAATTTACATCAAAATCATCCATGTTTTGTCTATAAGGAACATTTTTTCCATTTAAGTCAATACAGCGATAAAATTTCCCTTTAAAAAGTTGAACTCCAACAAGTGAGAAAATGAGCCAAAACAAAAGGCACACTAAAACGACATTTAAAATTCCCGGAATAGCTTTAAGTAGTGAATAAACTATTATCTGAAAACATATTAAAATGATTTGATAAACTTCAATCAAAAGATTAAAATTGTTAATTGTTAACTTACTTTCATTCCTTGCCATCTAGATATAATTCTTAAAGGTTTTAAAGCATGTAATAAATTTAAAATCATCATTCCTGCTGTTGTTTTCATTTCAGATGATTTTGACTTAAGGTGTAATCCATCATAATATAAATATATGGAACAGATCTATATTCATAATTTGATATATATTAAGAAATACATTGTTTAATACTATTTCCATTGCATATAGGTATACCTAATATATTAGGTATGCATGTAATACATAATATATATATAACACATATATATATAACTCACAATAAGAATAAATGCATCTAATGAATACCAGAAATTTGTAAAATAATTATAAACTCCCAACGCTACGAGTTTTATGACAAATTCGATGAGAAATAAAATATTGAATATTACATTTAAGTAATATAACGTGTATTTTAGATCCGTTTTCTCGACCAGATAAATATCATCAAAGCACAATGTAATACTTGAAATAAAAATGACAAAAAGCATAAACCACTCAAATGCAGCATTGTTTACAATGTTTGCACATAATTGTCTTAAAGGATAAACTTTTCCTATTTGAGATTCTTTATTGCTTGGATCAATTTCCTGTGTATAAAATGACATTATTTAAAAGCTGTTATGAATCGAAAGAAAAACTTATCATAAAAACTTATTATTTAAATTCTATTACGTCAGTTGAAATCCCAGATTTGATTTTTTCACTCTTTTTCCAATTTTCCATTTTGGCAATTGCTTTTTCTGCTACGATTCTTCGATTCTTTATAATTACCAAGTTTGTCATATGTCGAAAATTTTCAATTCCAGAAGTTTTATTTATTATTTTCTAATTGGATTTTTATTTAATTAAAATTGGCGAATTATATAGGTAGTAGTGTTATGCATTTATCTTTGTATTTATATTTTTAAGTAAAAACCTCTTGTTTATTCAAAATAGCATCACTGGTTATTCTTTTAAACTCGTTTAACATGCTTTCATGTTTCTCCAAACTTTTCTAGTAAAATCAATACAGATGAAAAATTATCATAATATAGAAATACGAAAAGATTATAAAATCAAATTAAGTTTTTAAAATATTTTACTTTTCGTTGAGATTCCATTTCATCTTCGCTAAAGCTATTGCTCAGTAAAGCAATAAATAATTTTAAAACGACAAAGTTTCCTATTGAAATCAAGGGAATGAAAAATGCATAGCATTTCCACTGTCAAATCATCAAAAAATTATACAATTATACTATTTCTATTTATTAGTAAAGTAAATATATTATAAATTACTACCTGATCATCTTTTAGAACTTTAATACAATCCCATATCGGTATAATCCACTTTCCAGCAAAAACTCGAAAAACCAAGAAGCTCGAATAAAAAAAATTGCCAATTCTCCATCTAAAGTTTCAAACATGATAATTCAATAGTTTATATTTCTTTTTATAAAAAATCGAAATTCAAATTACCCGGGTAGCTCATAGGCGTCTTCTTCATCTTCGGAACAACTTATTCCACAAAATGATTTTTTCGTATAAGCGTTGCCAAAAAGCGCCATTCCAATAAGAGCAAAAGTGAAATTTAGAATTGTCAAAAGAATTGACAAATTCATAAGTTCACTTAAACTTAATACGATAATATTAAGAAGAATTTTCATTGTAGGCCAACGTTGGCCCAATTTAAATATTCTAAACTAGAATGATAACCAAAGATGATTTTATTGTGAAATAGTGAATTCTAGCATAAATAAATATAATTGGTAATTGCTATTCATTCAGTAATTGGTATTCATTAATATTTTATCTTTGATAAATGAGAAAAATAAAAAAATAAAATTACCAATCTTAAAGCTCTAAAACCATTACTTGTAACAATATTAATATTCATTTGAGTCTTTCGAGTAAATAAATCGATTATGATTTCAATCCACGAAGCTACAAAAATGGCCAAATCCAGCAAATTCCAACTTGAGTTGAAAAACAATTTTTGGAAAGCAAAAAGTTTCAAAATGATTTCGATAGTGAAAATTATATTGAATGTCTAAATAACGATAAATTTTTATATTTTAATTTAATCATTGTCCAGTTTTTGGTTTAATGTTAGCGTATGGGATTGTTAGTAGGAAATTTAAAATTCAAAAAAACTTGCATGATTTCCGTAAAAACAAATATTTTCTAAATTTTTTTCCGATTCTAAAGCCAACAATAATGTATTCAAAACAATAGAGACGACAATTATTTTCTCGAAATAAGAATGATACAAAATAAACCCTATTTTGATTTGGCATAACTTCAAATACGAAATTGGGTCTGTCTTTATTGTTTGGATATTCTCATTAACTTCATCGTTAAATTTATCAGAATTATAATAATTTGCATTAGACACAATATTACTTTTTTTAGTTTCGTCTCGTTCCATTGATTTACCTAATTTATAACGCAATTAAAACATTTAAACTAAACATATACTAGGCACAATATGCACAATATTACATACATATGATATACTTTTATAATATATGTACCATACACATTTATGTACAATGTGTTTTATTATTAGTAAAAACTTTTTACCTTTTCTTGCAAATCTCTTTCGAATATTTTGAGTTTTAATTTTGCTCGAAACTTTTCTTAACCTTGCATTGACTTTTCTTTCAAATTTCTTTGTTAATGAATCTCGTGTCAAAAGTTTCGGTGTAAATTTCCAACATTTATCAATTTCAAAGTTTAAATCGTTTTGATGAAAACACAATGTTTCTCTTTTTGAAAATGAGATCTAAAGAACAAATTTTACATTGAATTGGTATTGACTAATCCGCCACCCCTTGCGAACTGCCACCCCCTCGTAACTTTTTAATTCTTAAGAATTCCGCCATTGCCATACCTTGTAGAAATGTTCCCCACATTCCCCCTTCCTAAAGTCTATTTGCCACACCCGGGAATTTTCATCCGTTTTCAAGTTTTGGCTCAAAAACGCATGCCACATCTGATAAACGCTCTGCCACCCCCTTGTAACTTTTTCCCCATAATACTATTGAATTTGCCACCCCCTCTCAAAACATTATCTCAATCCACTCTACCTTTTATCCGTTCGCCTTCCCCGAGATTTTTTACCCGTTTTCGGGTTATGGCTAAAAAACCGAAGGGTGGCAAACGGATAAAAGGTAGAGGGGATTGAGAAGAATGTTTTAAGAGGGGGCGGCAAATTCAAAAGTCTTAAGAGAAAAAAGTTACCAGGGTGTGATATGCATTTATAGGGTTTTTCTTCGGTTTTTGAGCCATAACCCGAAAACGGGCAAAAATACCCGGGGGTGGCAAAAGGTTTTCGTGATCAGGGGGTCATTTTGGTATAATAATATCAGGGGGTGGCAAATGGTGGTAAGGGGTGGCAGATTAGTCAGTCCCCATTGAATTTAAGTGCTTTCATTATGTTAGAAAGTTAGAATAAATTACAATTAATTTACTTTGGATTTTATCATTTCTTTTTCATAACTTTTTGAAACAACGGCTAAGATCATATTAATGAGGTAAATTGTTCCGAAAAAAACCACAATAAGAAAATATAACACTGACAATATCCCAGTAGTTGAAAGAACCTAAATAATTTATATTTATTGTTAATAAAGCTTATTAATTAAAAAAATTGAAAATTAACAGTGTCACCAATTCGTAAGGTCTATCCCAATAATCTTGTGCAACAACCCAAAATGTCATTAGAAAAGATCGATAAAAATTGTCATATGTTGACCATCCATTGTCAACAAAACCTCCAAGATTCCCCACACATGTATAGCCGCTTTTACAATTTCTATATTTTATAAATATTTAGTCACTTGGTTATAAATCTTGTATCGATTTGAACATATTAAGAAAAGTACATACTGTTCAGTTTACAGAAGAATATAATTATAGAAATGCTTTTGATTTTTTTGCCAAAAGGCACAGGATATAGGATTTACGACACCTATACAACAGCACTACAATATATCTTACTATATCCTGCGCCTTTTGGCAAAAAAGTCAAAAGCATTTCTAAACTGGACAGTATAAAATATATTTAATTGTTAGGTTGTTACAAATAAGTAATGAGTTAATTGTTAAACCTTTGAAGAAAACTTCCATTTCCACAAGGCAGGAATTCTTCTTCGGGAAAATATCTCTTTATCCAATTACTCGGATTTTGCGACCAACTTATAAAGAAAAAATAAAAATAATGTAAGCCATAATGAAAATTTTACTAAAATTTACTAAAAAATTTAAAGTAATTGATTTATATTAAAAATGTATAGGAATACTTGTAATATAAAGCATCTCTATTTGTATCATCAAAACGAATAGTTGTATTGTCAATGTCTGCTAAACCGCCTTTGTCCATTAAACATTTTTGTGACAATTTGCCAGAAAAAAATTCCAATGCAATTAAAGATAAAATTGTTAGGCAAAATATTGAAAGTGTAATCACTTCAATCATATGGGCCACAACAACAGGATTTAAAAGCGCACTGCTTATTGTGCGCAAATCTAATAGAATTATTCAAAATGTTTATTGCAAAAACATGCTAATCATATTATCATTATCATCGAACTATACGGTAGTAAATGTTATACATATTTAAACTACAATTTACTCGGAATTAAAACATTTGCTTTGAGAAGTCTCAAAACTCTAAATACTCTCAACAAATCAAAATCAATTTCATTTTCCAAATTTCCCAATTGAATGCCCAATGTGAGATATGAAACCATTACACAGGTGAAATCAAGCAAATTCCATTTATTCCTCAAATACGAATATCTTTCCAAAGCAAAACCTCTCGCTATAATTTTCAATAACATCTCGCCTGTGTATATGACAACGAAAGCAATCCTGGAATTTTTTTTATTTAAAATAAGTATTTTTCAGTATAAGAATATTAAACCTTGTTATAATTATTAAATATAATTATTAGTTATATTGTAATTACTCAATTATAAATCTTGTATCGATTTTTTTAATGTTGGAATTTTCTGTTGCAAGGAGAATAAAATTGGCAAACAAAATGAGAATCATTGTAAGATCAAAATATTGACTTGTGGTGACGCGCAAGGAAAATTTCCTTATTTTATTAAAAGGGCTAAATATGAACAATGATTTTGAATAACTGAATCTGTTGAGATAAAGTTTACCAAATTTTTCGTTGAGTACACAAAATGTCTGAAATGAAAATATTCGTCCTTTTATTATTAGTTTAATTCTCAGATAAATCAATATTTAACAAAAATTAAACCTTTTCAAAAATAAACGAATCCAAATCGACAATTGGTGCCCCAAGAATTTTCTTATCTATATTCGGGTTGTTTTTTAAATTTTGTTTTTTCATGGTTCTCCGTTTGAAACTTGAAAGATATTTAAATGGCAAATTTGTTTGATCCAGCAAATTTGAAGTTAATTTTGTTACAACCATAACTTATATATGAAAATATTTATCTAATAACATGAGCCACACATAAGTATAAAAGCTAATTACTAATTAGACTAATTACATGTATAATAATGATAAATAATAAGTACTTGGTATATATGACTTAAATCTAAAAAATCTGCTCAGGGAAAAGCGATTTTAAATACCCTGGTAAAAATTAATAAGACTATTATATAAATAATTATCAAGTGTTGTTAAGATTTTTGAACTAAAATTAAAGCCGCATAATATTTGTAGTTGCATTTATCAATACTGTTATTCCGATTATTCCTTATAATTTAACTAGTATCATAACTTACAATAAATATTTATATATAACATAGTTAACTTTTAGGTACCTAATATTTACTATAACTACTTATAGCTTATAAAAACAGCATACCTATTTATCAGTATACTTACACTATGTATATAATATACACTACTTCTTTAGGTAAGCTACTTTTGTACAAGGCATTTCAATACAATATAATATAATATTTCTATTGCACCAAGTAAACATGCAATAAGTATTGCCAAGCAAAAAAAGATATAAACTGTACTTAATGATTCGATTAGCAAACTTTTTAATTCTTTATTGTTTGTCACATTTGGAGATGTAAATGGGATAGATTTACTTTTATATTTATAATCTAAACGCATTTTTAATTTGCTAAATGTAAATACATTATTTTTCCAAAATTCCAAAATTCCGAGTTCCGTCATTGAATAAATACTTCTAGAAAAAATATCCGATAGAAAATTTTTCCTAAATGGCCAATAAAGATTGATAAAAAATTTCTCATCAATGGCTTTATTTCTAATTACAAATGTATCATGAAACATTTTTAAAAGTTCTTCAAATAAATTTATTGGTAATTGTGTTCCGATATAAATAAAATTTGGTGTAATCGTTAGATTGTAAAAATTATTCTGTTTAGATTTATAATTTAAAATTAATTTTGTTGCATGATACCCTGTGCTTTTTAGTAATAGTGCTTTATTGTACAAAATTAATATTTCTGAAGAGTGATGAGGAAAATTCTCTATTAAATTTTGGAACAAACTATAATCGCGTTGAGTATTGTTGTCATTGAAAAATATTGTATCTGTTGTAAATATCGAATAATTAAAATTTATTATTTGTTCAAATGAATGTGGAACCTCTGAAGGAAGTTCAACTGACAAATTAGAAAATAAACTACCTTTATAAATATTACTAAGCAACATTGCAACAACCAACAATAAAATAATAAAAATTTTTCAGTTTCTTGATAATCTTTTCAATTGCAGATTTATTTCCTTGTTCAAAAAAAGATAAAATAATTAATGTGCACAACCAGTTTCGCTTAAAATAAACTTCCAATCTTTTCTTTGTAAAATAACACGAATGACAGATACAAAAAGAAAAACCATTATAGGGGAAATAATTAAAACCCACATTTTTAAATCAAATGGCTCAATTAGAGTCAACCAATTAAATCTAACATAATTTTTGTTACCAATGATAATAAAGTTAAAATAATCCGCGCTTATTCCAGCAGGGCAAAAAGTATATTCATTGAAATTCATTATATAATTTGGAAAATAATTTCTTAATGGGTATATTTCCCCAATAACATAAGAATAAGGATAAAAAGAATTGTAAAGAGTAAAATTATATCTATTAATTATTTCCAATGTCCCGCAAAATTTATTAACAAGTGTAAAAAAACTATTACATAACTGAACACGAAAATTTAAGTCAATATCTGTTACTATCATTCCTCTCTTAAAATTTTGATTTATACTTTTAACAAATAAATTTAATTTGTATCGATTTAAATTATCTGGTAATGGAAAAGTAGTTTGAGGATATTCAGAAAATAAAATAACATAATCGGAACATGTAGGACAAAAAATGTTTATAATTGAAGGTAATTCATTCGATTCACAAATAAGAATAATTGAATTCGAAAAAAAACGATTGTTTGCATTATATTGATTTAAGAAATATTGTGGAGGGTTTTTCAATTTTTTAAAACTCAATATTGTATAAGTTGGATTTATGTTTGAATATAATTTCGAATATCTTACATTCAACATGGAATCTGATTGGTTTCTAATATTTTCATCAACTTTATTAGAAAATGGATAAATAAAGAATATTGCTCGACAGTGAAGATATTTTATATTATAGAATGCACGTGGGCCAAACAATGAAGGAAAAGAAATTGATAAATTTCCCTTTTCAAGTTTTATATAAAATAGATTGACTTTAATTGTTTGGATAACAAGAGGAGTTTCAAAATTATTGAAATACAATCTATACAAGTTTGAGAGATTCGAACCCTCTTGACTATTTTCCCATTGACCAACTAACATATTCAAACATGAATGAAAAATTTCAAAATTTTTAGAGACGCCTGTATAATCAGTCTTTTGAATAGATTTATCAAAATTAATAAAACAATTGCTATCTTTTAAATGTCCAACAATAATAAATGCATTTAGAAAAATAACATTGAAACTACCAATATACCTGATGACTTCTCATCCACCATTAAATCATGAAACAGACAGAAAAAACGCTTTTACATCACATTGATTTTATTGGTTTATTTCATATATAGTATTTCATTTTAATTCTTTTCATTATTTATTTAAAATTATAAATTATGAACAAATAGTATATTCTACATTGATTATCAAATCGTTAACTAAATATCATATATTTATGTTTAAAATCGAATTCATTATTTTTAACAAACTAATTAAACTACCTGTATGTATCTATTCCAAATTTTTATAATTTAATAAGAATTTGGAATGATAAATAAATAATACGTATACCTACGTATACTCTTATCTATTCGAGAAGATGTTGTGTGGATAATGTATTTGAACATTTTCATAATCAAGCCAGTTAAGGTATTGGTATTGTAATGTTATGTGAATAATTTATTAGCCAATGTATTTAAGTGTTAATTAGATGGACACGAAAAAGGCATTCGAAAATATGTTTATGTAAATCGGGATTGGGGACTGACAATTAGCCATTTTATTGGACACAGACGTCCGTAATATGATCCAGCATGGAAACAAGAAGTCTTTCGGAATTTTAAAGATCTCCCTGATGAGATGAATAAAGTTATGAGTTAAAGAATGTTCTCTTTTTACTTCCTCAATCCATTTAATCTGCATGGAGCAACATAACAATTTTTATTCTTATTGTATCACAATGTGTTACATACTATTCAGGAATTGCATGATTTAATAATATGATTCTCTTGGAGTTCCACGATATAAAAGTATAATTGTATTTGGAGATCAATAAAGAAAATATTGATTGCGTACATTACATGTATAAGGAAATTACACACACTTGGCTTCAAGCTTCAACTCTTGCCATTTACCTCATCGGCTCCAACCGTCATGCAAAGTTATGGAAATATCTCAGCAACGAAGACAAATACAAATAACACTGAACACACACTCAATTAAATTAAATTAAACCTCAATGTGAAGAGTTAAAGGGAAATTTACAATGTTTAGGAAAGGATTTAAAATAACAAAATGAGCTTGAGTCAATTCAGATTGAGTTGTGCACAATTAAAAAACAACTTAAGGATTCCTCTTAAATATGTCGCCTATTCAACACTTTTTGTAAGTACATTAAATTAATATTTTAATATTATAAATATTTAACATTTAAAAAAACATCGTTAGTTTAGTAAACACATCGTTAGTAAATTCATCGTTAGTAAACTCGTCGTTAAAAATTAATAATTGACAAAAGTTTGACAAGAATCGAAAAGTGACATTTTTTATCAAACACTTTTACAGATCTTTATACCTAAGTTCACGGCTCTACTTCTTGTTGAAATTACAATTCCTCAACCTTGGCCTTTCGACATTCGTAATTTTATAAATATTTAATTGAAACCACATTTAATAAATTACAATTAATGATCACTTTAATCACTTTATTTTTATTTTAGTGAATAAGTTTCTCCTAATATTCGATATTCAACTTTTACTCGTCAACATTCTCCTGCTCATCTCAATTTACAAACCTAAATTATTCTTTAGAAAGGTAATCAACCAATCAATTAAATTATTTCAATTATTTTACAAGATTTAATGACTGTATAATTAATATATATTTAAATGTTATAAGTATACATGCAATTAATTTAAATTGATAAAATGAAATATTATAAAAAGTCACCACGAATATTAACACTTTGATTTCAATTAATTTTAGATCATCTTGGTTTATGGTTATTGGATGTTCAGCAGCCTTCTTGCATTGGCCACTTTCATATGTCAACTCGCAGCAGTCGTTGACATCTTCATTAAACTTAACAATCTCGACAACGAAAATGCGATTCGTCTCGCTCGAGCGAATCTTCTTATGGCGGCCTTCTACACAATTTTAATTGTCCTTTATGTTTACTTCACTTGGCTCGTCGCAGTTAAACTCCTCGAGAAGAAGAATCCTAAAATTGGGCCTTTGATCTTTCGCAACGTGACTGAGATAATTACTGGACAAATTGGAATTAAATTGGAATTTGACAACAAACCTGACGAAGAACTCGCTCAACCTCCTCCAATGCAAAGTCGATTAAAATATCTCGAAGTGACTTGAATCTCTCAAAAAATACAAAATAATCATAATTAACTTATTAATTGCTCTTAACTAAATATAATTACTCAATTAAATATAATTACTCAACTGTAACAATCTCACATTAAAGTTTAAATGAAATAAAACTCAATCAGCTGAATGTCTATTCACTCTATTGGATTATCCTCCTCATTGGAGCCGCATCTATTCCTAGCGAAAATTCCAAGGGGCAATTTGATAACTTTTGGAGTTATTTAACTTTTATGGCATTTAAAGCTAACTGTAATTAAAAAATGTATGCAAAACCGGGTAGAGCGTGGGCTATTACATAAAATGTTATTAATTGGGGAATGGAGTTAGTTAAATGTTGAGTGTATAATTGTATTTATTTGGAGGTCGTGTTTGTTAAAGTGAATGGGGAGTATGAGAGGACGGTCGAAAGATTTCCTCAGCACTTACCTGGCTCAAGGAGTACATTGATCAATAAGGATGTCTCCTAAGTTCGAGGTGATCCCATTGCACTACGGGGTTACTGAAGACTTCGATTGTGACAAATCGTTGCAACTCGGGAGCACAATTTTTGTTAGCGGGGATCTGCGTTCGCGCTGATCCCCACACAAATTCAATACAAAGATAAAATTTATTTTTCAGAACAAACTGAAAGGTCGGGACATGGGAATAGTTCATTTAATCTTGCACTTTTTGCTAAGTGCATTTATTCCTGTTGGCAAAAATTGATAGAACCTTCCTTGTTATACTTAGCAAATTCGCCCTTAAATTACTTTTCTTAATTTAACACTTAATTTACTTGTTAATCTTTAACTATTTTTGATTTAATAGTTTTTAATTAACTTAAATAGCGTTATGGGTTTAATAGTTGATTCCAAATGTTAAATGTAATTGAGTGTAGGTATAATGATAATGATGAATTTGTGATAAATGATAAATAATGAATATATGGATAATAAAGATCACATTAATACTTTTATTCAATTAGATTGAAAATTGTAAGACTTGTTATAATTTATAATACATTATGTTTATTATGATAAATTATTAAATTAAAATCATTAAAACAATAAAAACAACTTAAATAATAATGTTTAATAATATAAATACAATATAAATACAATATCAAGATTCAGGACAATCAAGACAATTCACAACAATCTGAATTAGGTTTTAAAGGTTGAGACTTCGAAACGTTTTATTATAATTCTTTTGATGATTTTCAATGTCGTTGTAAGCATAAATGATGTGCATGTCGCCTTTGTCCCCTTTTTGGTTCTTTCGAATTATCCTCAACGGTTTTTTGGTCGTTGTTGTTGTCGTTGTCGTCGTCGTGGTGGTGGTTTCTTTATTTCTTGCAAGTTCACTCCGCTCGTTTCCTGGATCCTCTCCGGGTTTCTCAATTTCCAAATCTCCTTGAATTCCTTCTAGGAGCGGCATGAGGAAGTCTTTGATTTTCTTCTTCCCTTTCTCCTTCAACTTTTTAAACTTCATTTTCACCTTTTCCAATTTCTTTTTGATTTTTCCAAACATTCCCAAATCCATTTCTGGCTTTGGTGAAGGCTTCAATTTCTCGACTTCAATGTCAATTTCGAATGTTCCTTTTTTGTCTCTTTTGCCCATCAACTTCCTCATCATTTCTCCCATCATTCCCAAAAACCGCGGGTCTCCATCTTCCCTTTCCTCAGCACTGTCACTTTCATAGTAACTTTCCTCACTTCCATCATTATTTTCATTATTGACATAACTCACATTTTGATCTTCAGTTTCTTCTTCTGATTCCTAAATAAAATATCGAAAAATAAAAAGTTCAATATTCAGTTTAATTCAGTTTAATAAATTATTTTGAAAAAAAGTAATCTGACAACATAATTGAAAAATAAAATGTAATTTACTAAATAAAATGTATTCTGTATATTTTTTAATTATTTGCATTTTCGCTTACCTCTGATTGACTTTTACATAGCGGTATGAGGAAAATAAACAAAACAAGGAATTTCCAATCTAGTTGCATTTTATAATTAATAACTTTAGTAAACACTCACTTTGATAAAATAAAATCACATGCTAGGACATATTTATCAAAAACACTTTTTAAAGTATTATAAAACAAGTTTAATTAAGGAACAAAGAAGGAATTGATTTCAAATGTTGAACTTGAACTTTGATGAAATTGGATGTAATTGAATAGGAGAGTTGTTGAATGAAAAGGAGCTCAAAGAGCAAAACATTGACACTGAACTTCTCAACTTCGACTGTTTAGTAAAATGAGAGTTTTGGGGAAAGGGAGAGGGAAGAGATAGGGAAACAACATGGGAATTGTAACGGAGAGCGAAAATGAGGTCTGGGAAATTTCATCTTTTCACACTCAATTCAGAAACTTATCTTGAAATTACACATTTTTATTAAAGTACAAATCTACAAATTGTAAATATGCGATTTCTTTAACCATGAACTACAAATGGAATCTGCATAAATGACAATATGAATATATTTGCAAATATTCTTGAGAGTCGTTAACAATAATTTAGAAAGTGATTACTATTAGCATTAATTATAAAAGTTGATATAGGTTCGAATTTCTTTTAGCCAAGTTTTAATCTTTTAATTATATGTCAAAGGTCAAACTATCAAAGTGCAGATATTCACATCATTGAAGTTTATGTCTTTTTTATTAAATTGCTCGCATTCACTTTCATATCTAATCCAATAAATCATTTACATTATTTTCAACACTGTTATTAAGATTAAGATTTTAAATACTGTTTATAAATTTAAGATTGTTTAAGATTTTAATTAAATAAGTCTCTTGTTAAAGTTTAGGTCATTGCTGCATTGTTATATTGAAATTTCAGCTCTCCGACGTTTTCATTCGGAAGTGTGGGAAAATCCGTCCATGAAGACGTTGCTCCTCCGCTTCAAACTCAAACAATTTGTGTTGTCCCAGTGTGGAGTAATTGGTGATGGATTCGTAGTGAGAATCGAACATATTGACCGAAGATTCATTTCCATCACCAACAAACTTCCTAATCACAATCACAAAATAAAATGAATCATTAAATCATGAATCAATTACTTGAATATTAAATCAATCAATCTATTTATTTATTTATTAATTAATTTACTAATTAATTAATTACTCATAAGGAAAGTCGAAAAACTTGACGCCATTTTCATCAGGCAGAGTTTGCATTCTTTCATCGAAGAAATTGGAATCTCGAATCATTTTGATTTTCCTCATTCTGCATCGTTTGATTCTTCTTTCAATGAGGAAATCCAAAGTCAACTTCTTTTCAATTTCCTCTTGGTAAATTTCCCTCTCAGCTCCCCGTTGTTTCTTTTTGCTCATTGGAGGTTTCTTATCTGCAGTCTCAGAAGTCTCAGGCGCTTTGTCAGGAATTTTGCTTCGAGTGTTG
Organism: Neelides folsomi; assembly: GCA_034687125.1. Taxonomy (NCBI): domain Eukaryota; kingdom Metazoa; phylum Arthropoda; class Collembola; order Neelipleona; family Neelidae; genus Neelides; species Neelides folsomi. The sequence goes on from JAQGBZ010000475.1 coordinate 35,019, forward strand.
TCAGGAATGGTTTGGTTATTTCCCTCAAGAACTAGACGTCTATTTCCCTCACTTTCCTTCTTTGGTCGTTTCTTATGAATTCTGTGACGCGGCGGGCTCTTGGGAGGAAATAAAAATTCATCGTAGGAACTTTCCTTCGACTCCAATGAGAAAATCCCAAATTGACTTCCACAATTTGAAAAGAATTCCTCTTTGTGAACTTCGACCAATTTCAAATTCTCCCTCATTTTGTCTAAAATCGGCTCCTCCACAAATTTTCGCATTCGGAAGAATTCTTTAAGTTCTTCTTCTTCCCGGTCGTTGAATCCTGTAAACTTTTCAACTTCGATGTCTCTCGGAGGGAAATTAAAATAATAATGGCGGATGATTTCAATCTTTTCTTGTTCTGTCAATTTCTTCGTTTTCTGGCTCTCTTTTTTAATAGGTTTAAAAGGTGCGCGTGTTAGGCCTGGTTGATAAGGTTTGATCGAATCTTGGGAAGTTTCGTTGGACAATGGAGAAAATCCAGTGGGAATTTCAAAAGTTAATTCTTTGTTCTCCTCAGGTACGCAATTTAACTTTAAACTGTCACTTAAATAATAACAATTTTTAATTCATTTTAATCAAATGTTAAATAACTTACACACAGTTTATTATTTGTAATAATGTTGTATTCTTATTTTAATTAATCTGATTGTAATTTTTTAATTTTACCAGCTTTGAACTTCATCCGGTTGGGATTGAAATTCTCCAGAAGAAAGATCCTCATAAAAAAGATCCACATGAAATGAATCGAAATCTCCCTCGCTCACTTCTTCGATCTCGCTGTTTGGACAGGTCCAGGGTTTAAACGTTAGAGGAAGTCTTAAAATGTTCTTGTACGCTTGTGCATTAAATTCACAATTGTCCTCTTCGACATCGCTGATGTCTTCCAACTCATATTGATTTATTGCCATTTTAATAGAATTAGAAGTGAAAGCGATTAAACTTGAGACCGTAACTTATAATATATAACATAAATCTAATGAAATTATGTTTTATTTATTTTTAGTACAACTGCTTCTCTAAATTTTTAAAGTAGAAAATATCATAAAAGCACAGGCATAAACTTTCCTTGGTATCACGAATTTACAAATTGCACATTTTTATTAAATATTAATAATGCAAAAATTGAAATTCATTAAAAATATTTAATTAACAAGCTTATGGTCGGTCTACTTTTTAAAAAAACCTAAAATTTTTATAACTAATTTGAAATATTATTCATTTTCCGCCTAAGAAATAATTTTATATGAAATATTATCATTTTGTCATGAATTTAAATGGGGAAGAAATAAAACATTGCGGATGTGGCATATTGAGATTACTTATAGTATTTAAGTTGATGATTTCCTTATAAGTTGGTATTAAGTTTTGGCTTGGTTTGGGCATTTCAAAGTTTTGAAGAAAATTTTAATTTTAACATGATACTAAATTATTATTCAACATCTTCATCTAATCTTCATTTCTTCAAAATTTTTAGTTATTATTTTGCTCTATTAATTTTAAAGTTGATTGTTCATGCAGGTAAATACAAATTGCATACGTATTTAAATTACAATTATTAAATTATTGTTATCTATTTGTATGTTAGTTGTTAATTTAAATATTTTTGGTATCAAAGATGGTCTTATGTGCTTCCAATGCAATAGCGTTTACAATGTAAGCTGCTCAGACGACGACGGAGGTCCAAGAGAAGAGTATAATTTAGATTGTCCTCAAGATGGTAAAAATTACACATATTGCAGAAAAATTGTTTCATCCGCTATCACAAGAGATGGTTGTCGTAAGTTCCCAATTAGCAATAAAAACCATCAAAACTTAAAATTCGTTAATGCAATTCAATAACAAAATTATGCTTTACATTTTATAAAACCTCATTATTAATTTGGATTTGAGATTTGGTTTAATTAAAAAATTTATATGACAGCTACTCAAAGAATTCTCCGTCAATGTGGATATAAACTACCAGAGAGCAATCAATGTGCCAGATACGGCTTTCCATTAAAGAGCTCAAAAGTTTGCTCTTGTTGCAAAGATTCTTGTAATAATGCGACAACACATGCAATTTCATGGCTTTGTATTCTACTTGTACTTTTTTATTCAAGTAAACAAGAACAATTAAAAATCTTTTTAGCAATTTCAATTTTTTACAATTATTAGCAGAATCATTTAATATAAAATTTTATGTCAATTTTTTGGTTTTTTAAAAACACAATCTGTAATTTTGTTTGATAATGTAACAAACATTATCAAACATCTGTTGTTTTTAAAAGAATCGCTTGTTTGAGATTAATCTCCATTTATTCAGTTCATTGCTCCCTGAACATTCGCCAAGCTTAATTTCCTTCCGTGTTGACATTAAACATTTCTGAGATGGGATATGAACAATTTTCTTCTTTTTTACATTCAACCCCCATTGTCTTTTAAAGGTTTCATCTGTTGGGCATGTGTCTATTATAATTGTTTCTTCATTAGCTGATATTATGCATTGATTCTCATGGTAAATATCGTCAAGTTTCCATTCACTCTTATTCGTGAAGTAATATGTCTATTAGGAATAAAAAAATGTTACTGACAATAAGTTGGTTACCTAGTTACAGTTACTAATGTGAATAACTTTTAATAATTAGCCATTTTTAAATAATTAACACTTATATGAAAATATGAACAATTTAATAACCTGCGTGTTAGTTTTCCCACTGTTGCATGGATATAATCCAATTTTTGTAGAATTTAATAACGATGAATGCACGTCAATACAATAACCAAAATAGATGTTTGCAATCTAAAAGACAAATTCATTTTTATAATCAGATTTCAAGCTATGAGTATTTATATTTTAATTAATGAACTTAATTGTTAAATAATGTCATAGAGTTGTTAACTATTATAAAAATGTAACCTGGCCAACAGCGATTAAACTTTGATCAAATTGCTGTCTAAATTTTTCTCTGTAAACGTTATCGAGATACCATTTAAATGATTTACAATTCAATCTTTCCCGCAATAATTTCCTCTTTGATATATCTCCAAAATTTGTTCGCTGGAATACGAATTTTCTTTAATCAAATGCAAAAATAAGACAAAGTGATGATAACTTTACTATAAATAATAAACTTAATTGTAGCTTTAAAAAATGTATTTTTAGTTTAAATAATCAATAGAAATGTTTTTTTTATTATTTTACCATTTCTGGCGCATGCTCATAAAACAATTCTTTATATTCATCCATCCAAACTTCGGCCATTCTTGCAGTATTGTACGAATGTGAATTTGAATTATTTTGTCCGAAAGTGAAATTGTAGGTATGAGAAGATCTCCATAAATGACCAACGCGGGAACAAGGAACAATTTCAATTTGTCCTCCACATTGCCAAACTCTAAAACTCATTTCGAGATTTTCGCCTCCCCAAGTTTCCATTCCTGGATCAAAAGACCCAATTTCCCAAAAATATTTCCGATCAATTCCAATAGCTGCTCCCATCATGGTTGGAGATCTAACAGGCGAATATTCTGTTTTTCGTCTTTTTAATTCATAATCGGGAATGTTAATCCATTGGAAAAACATTCGCCATTCAAACCCACTTCGAAAGAAATGACTATATCTTGCGTAAAAAAGCGTTTCGGGATAAATGTACACAGCCATTGGGTTTACAACAGTTTTTCGATTTTCTTTAATTCGTTCTAAAATTGGTTCAGCCCTGTTTAAAACAAACAGTTAAAATTAATTAAAATTATTTAGAATTTAAATATATAGTTAGGTTAAAATATAGTTTTTACCACATTTGTTCAACTTCTGAGTGAGAATCGAGAAAAACTAAAACATCTCCCTTTGCCAGATAAGCACCGATCATTCTTGCTTTAATTAATCCCGCTCTTTTTTTTAAACGAACTAATCGGACTTTAGTTAATGGAAAGTGTGTTAAAATGTAGCGTTCCAATTTTCCATGGAGTTCTTCATAAAAACTCATGTCATCAACAATGATTATTTCTTTTAGTAATGATTCTGGTGTTCGGTTAATGATGCTGTGGATTGTTCTGCTCAATGTTGTTAATGGTTCATTATAGCATGGGAGAATTACTGAAAGTGTTGGAAGACTTTTGATGTCATAAATTTTCTTGCAGCTTCAAATTTCAAAATTAATATTTTTAATATTAAAATTAACATTTATTTAAATTTAAATTGTAGACATAAACAATAAACTTTAGTTTTCCCAATATAAATTTATCTTAAGATTAATTAATAAAATTACTTTGGATGTCTTGTAGTTGGAAGAGTTCTATTAGGAGAAATCATTTTGCTTAATGGCCAATTGAATCCTTCAGATTTAATTGATTTCTTCATTTCTTCAACATTTTTAAACCAAGAAATATTTATTGGTTCAGATTCTGAACCTAAATAAGGGATTACATTTTCCATGTCTATTTTAATAGACAGACCAAACTCTTTATTTTGATCTAATAAAAATTGTTTTGTAAAGTTAATTTCACTAAATGAAATTTCTTGTAGAACTGGCACGATGAATTCATCTAATAAAAGATTTTTTCTAAAATCTGTTTCACTAATTGTAAGGAAAACCATAAATGGGTTATTAAAAAACGTAAAATATAAAGTACAAGAGATTCCTTGGATAAAAATCATTCTAATAAGTGAACCTTTTGAAAGAATGTACAATACCATATTCGTAAATAATATCATTGAAGATACCCTAAAGCATAAATTCTATCATTTACTTAAAAGACATATCTGTATATAACATTCACATATAGTTAATTATTCACATTTAAATGTTAGAAATTTATTTGACAAGACGACAAGAAAATGTATATCATATTAAATATTTTCAATGGACATTATTGAGATATTCCCTTTATAAATAAATGAAAAATAATCCCACAATTTGGGACAAAATGAAATTACATAGTTAAATTGGTTATCCTTTACCTATTATGTATTCTTGTTCCATTTGCACTTTTCCTTTGTATCATTATTCTGATTATTTATATAGAAGTTTTTATAACTGTTTTTATGACTAAATTAATCTAATTTGACAAAATCATTGAATTATAATGAATAATGAATTATGTATTGTGATAATATAATAGGATTATTAGCAGTATTAGTATAGTAATTTTTATTTCGAAGAAGGGCGTTCCAAAAGTACGTAAAAATACATTTACTAGTTTTTACTTCATCGTCATTCAAAGAACATATTATTGGATGAATTGGATGCGGAATTTTTATCGCATAAATCATGGTCATGCCTTAATAAATATTTACCATATTGGCATGTTTTGAATGAGATTCAATAAAATATTCTAAATTAACAATAAAAATAAATGATATTTTATCGGTTTTTAAATAATAATAATCGTAAACTTGTATGAACAAGTGTTTCATTCAAATTTCATTATTATATGAATTGTTGAACTAACAACAAAAATGCAGATAAAAATAAGAAAATATAATTTCAAATTTCTACATTGTCTAAAAATATTTCACAAAAATCTACAATTTTTTTCGAAAAATATTTTATTGAAGATTAAAAAATATTCGGCAATTTAAAATACCAAAATGAAAAATTGTGTCTTATTTTTCACAATAGTGATATTTTTAATTGGCTTCATTGCAAACATTCATGCTGAAATCCAAGTAATGCTTTACTTTTCGGATTTTTAATACAAAATTAATGTGTACGTGAATAAATTACCTAATTTAGGAAAAGGATGCAGAACAAGAAACATTTCTTTTTCGAGTTAAACGGGGAATATTCAGTCTTTTCAATATTGCATCGAATGACACCAACATCGACCTTGATCCAATCTGATGACATTTATTTGTTAAAACAGTTAACATGTTGAAAAATTGAATTGAATGTCCAAATTCTAACTAAACATTATCATTGAGATTTATGAAATTTTTGAAATAAAATAGAATAAATCAAATTTAATTTTTTATTCAATAATAAAATAATAACTCCATAATATGTATTATCTGTTATTCTGTTATCATTGGTATAAATAATATTTAACTGAACTAAATCTTGATCCATTGTAAATATATAATTAAATAAACTAAAAATTATATTGAACTGAAAACTAGTACCTGATTAATTTTAACCAAAATTAAATGAAATTGTAAAATTTTACACATCTTTTCATAAAAAATGGCAATGCTAAAAACTACATGTTCATTCAAGATGCATTATGAGTTTTAGCTGATTATTCAATAAGTTTTCAACAATCTGCTGGAATTATAATTGGAAAAGAAAAAAGAAAATTCTTGATAATATTTAAAAGAAAAATTGGATATTGACTACTATGGAACAAAACATACCACACAGGACCTGCATACTCTATATTTGCATCATTGATCGTTTCCTTATGGAACATGTAAGGATAAGAAGAAATGAGAGAATTTCCATTTCTAACCTAACACATACACACCAAACAACTCATAATTACAACTTCATATATCAAGTTTAAGTAAAAGCTAACAATGGACAATTTTATAAATACAGTCTTGATGAATTCGACCTCATCAGCCATGGCCAATGCCGTAATGTATTATTGTGCTTGATATTTTCGACTTTTATCTCCCCTCTCGAATTTACCTTATTATCAGTGCAAATATTTGATTGTGTAGAAGTATTACTGGAATTACATTGATAATTTTTATCAGTAGACAAGATAACACGCACCAGATGGGCCAAATATACATATACCTACATATGAATACATACGATGTACATACCTAGTACAGTCATGCTATAATAAAGGACATTTCATTAAAAATATGGGAATTTTATTATTTCAAAGTTCCATTAGCATTAATTATATGGATTTAGATTTATATTTTTTATACATATAGGTATACTGTATACATATTATAAATAAATATAATACTAATATTATTTGTTATAATGTGAAAATGAGTTAAGTGTTTTTACAATTCAGATACAGGGATTCGGTAACGCGAAGGAGTAAAAGGCTTAATATTGGCCATCCTAGGCGTCGTTTCATTCCTAAATGTCATATAAACAACAATTACATTGTTGCATAGCTTTTGTGGATTATGTGTTAGTTAAAATAATTTATTAAATATCATGATTGGTAAGATTGTACATTGAATCACTACAATTTGTAATGGATTTAATCAAGTAAATTGATTACTAGAAAATTAAATTAAAGCCTTGAAACTTTAAGTGAATAGGAAAAGATAATTGTTTTAATTTAACATTCTTTCACCAAATAATTTAAAAATCCTTTTAATTTACATTTAATAATAATCATTAGTCAATTGTTACAAATATATTAATACAAAATTTACCTATTAAATAATTTAATTGCAGCAAATGTGGTAAGGAGCGCGAGAGCAATAACAACTAGGACAACAATAGCTAAAATAATAATTAAATAAGTATTGCTTGTTCCATCATTATCATTATCCGCCGGTGGTGTAACAATCAAAGAAAATGAAGAACTCCCACGGGTTTTGGCATGAAAATCATTCGGACGGTCAACATACAAATATGCCCATATAATATTTGTCATTATATCTGCCTCGTCCTATTCATAAATTATAATCATCTTCAATTATGTGATAAATCAAATTGAAAAATTACAAATAGTAAATTTTTATAATATTAGTTGAATAGAAATATTTAATCTTAAAGTAATGTAAATCATTGTATTATATCAAAATAATTACCGAAATTGGCACATCATTCGCATCTTCCGTATCCAATTTCCGCGTGAATTTAAGAAAAGTATATCCATCGCTTTCATGAAAATCAATCATGAACCAATTTTGAATCGAATCTGTTTGTGGGTATTGATCAGCAGCTGTATAATAATCCTGAATTGGAAAGAAAAAAAATTATATATCTTTCTTATATTTAATATAATATTGTTAATATTTTTACTAATTATAATTATAACAATTTAATTAATGAACAATTTAAATTAATTAGCAGTAATTTAATTTTTCGTACTTCATAATAAACTTCGCCGGATTCATCAACTCCGCCAATAAACATATCAGAATGAGTGCTGCTGCCATCAGATGAATTTGTAAATCCAATCCCAACATATCCAATTTCTTTAACATAAAGATCAATTGTGATATTTCTCGCGTCGAAATCAAAATCCCATCCAAATAAGAAATTCTTTTCTTCGTCTAAATATCGCTCTTGCCTATCAATTGGCGGCCTTATAATTGGAGGTTTTGTGGTGGAAATCGTTGGTTGGGTAATAGAAGTTGAAGTTATTGTGTCTGTTGTTGAAATATATTCGGTTGTATCAGTTGTTCCTTCCGTTGATGTTTCAGTAGAACCCGTGGGAATTGTTGACGAAGGATCTGGAGTTTCTGTGGTTGACGACGGATTTGGTTCTTGAGTTGTAGATGAAGAATTTGGAATTCCTGTTGTAGTGATTGGATTTTGAGTTGTTGTGGTGATTGGACTTTGCGTTGTTGTGATTGGATTTTGAGCTGTTGTGGTGATTGGACTTTGCGTTGTTGTGA
>JAQGBZ010000476.1:0-43433 GCA_034687125.1 Neelides folsomi
TATCCCGAAGCTGAGGAAATGGCTTATCAAATTGCTGAAAAATTTGTTCTTCAGACTTACAAAACTTTCAATAATGAGAAATACAATAATACAATGTTTGAAAAGGTCATCCAAAATATTAACACACCAAATAAATCTTCTTTTTTGAATTATTATTAATTATAATAATTATTAATTAATTTTTAGTATGACGTTACTGTCGTTGGAGAACCAGCCAGTGGAGGAGAATACAAAGTTGTGGAAGGATTTGGATGGACAAATGGAGTTGCTCTTTCGTTTCTTAATAGATTTGGAGCCAAACTTCGAGCAGATCCATATGAATCTGAACATCCTCCTCCTTGTGATAAGTAAGTTGATTTAAATGGATTTTATTTTATTAATTTTTATATGAATTGTAGTTTAATTTATTTATTTAATATAGCAATCTTTACTGCTACGGTCAACTCCTCCATACAGTCCAATTAGCTCAAATCTATGATGATGGAAAATTCTTTGTAGATAAAAGACTTCTTTTTGAAAAGGATTTGGTTCTTTCCAACTTCAGTCGTTTTATAACTCAATTCCCTGACCCAACTCAAGATCAAATTGAATCATTCGTAGATGACCATTTTGAAACTGAAAATGGTCAATTTGTTCCTTATGATCCTGTTGATTGGACCGAAGATCCAAAATTTCTCGAAAATATTAAAGATGAACCTTTGAAACATTTCGCAAAGAGCGTTAATAAAATTTGGAAGCTATTAGGAAGAAAAGTAACTGAAGATGTGAAGACCAATCCTCACATGTTTTCATTAATTTATGTAAGATTTAAAGATTAAACTCATATAGAAATTATATTTTATTTTTATATTTTAAAATAATTGTCATCTCACACTTTTAATTGTAGTTTGTAAGTAAAATATTTATTATTATGATTTTAAGGTACCAAATGGTCATATAGTTCCTGGTGGCCGCTTCACAGAGTTTTTCTATTGGGATACTTATTGGATCATGGAAGGTCTTCTCATATCAGGAATGAATCAAACGGTCAAAGGAATGCTCCAAAACTTTTTCCACATGGTTGACACTGTCGGATTTGTCCCCAATGGAGGGAGAATTTACTTTGAACGTTCCCAACCACCGCTTTTGACCCCAATGGTCAAAATGTATTTAGACGCCACGAACGACACTTCTCTTTTGACTGACGAAAATAACAAAAATTATAATTTACTTGTAAAGGAGTTTGATTTCTTCTGGACAAGTCGAACCATCGATTTTAATTATAATAATACTGCTTATAAAATGCTCCGGTATAATGTGGAGAAAACTGGTCCGAGACCTGAAGCTTATGCGTATGCTCAATTTCCAATTTATCAATTTGTACTATTTTTTACATTTTCAACTAAAAGTAATTTAATTTATAATTTTAGATTCGAATATAAATTGGCACAAGGATTGTCGACTTCAGAGAAAGATGAAATGAACATGAATATTAAATCTGCTTGTGAGTCAGGATGGGACTTTTCATCACGTTGGTTCGTTCCACGAAAAGACCAAAAAAGTAAGTTTGTTAAATAATGACTAACTAACTAACAAAATTAACCAACTTTTAATGACTAATTAACCATAAAATAAATTAAAATGAACGGCTATATTAATTTTTTAGCAACTTTGAGACATACAAAGACGAGAGATATCATCCCTGTAGATTTGAATGCTTTCTTTTACAGAGCTGCTAATGAGCTTGAAATTATTTCTGCAATTGTAAGTTAATAAGCTATACACATTTTAACTGACTTTAACTACAACTGTGCTAATTATAGTCTTAAAAGCATTTTAAATAACGTAGCAATTCTCAATTTTTAAATAGATAAATTTAGATGGAACGAAATTCAAATTAGCAGCTACTGAAATTAAAAAAGGTTTAGAACAAGTTTTATGGCAAAGTGCAGAGACCGGAAGTGCTTGGTTTGATTACAACTTGAAAACAACTCAACATAATAAGAACTTTTATGCAAGTAATCTTGCAACCCTTTGGGCAAATGCCCAACATGACGATCCCGAGATTGGAAAGAAAGTCGTGGATTATTTAACTTCCACTGGTGCACTTAACTATCCTGGAGGTCTTCCAACCTCCCTTATTGAATCTGGACAACAATGGGATTTTCCTGCTGGTTATAATTTAAACTACATTTAAAAGCTTAAATCCTGAGTAATTACTATTAGTTTATATTTTTGCTGAAATATTTAGCATGGGCTCCTTTACAAGAACTTGTCGTTGGTGCACTTTTGAATACCAAAAATCCACAAGCAGAGGAAATCGCTTATCAAATTGCTGAAAAATTTGTTCTTCAAACTTACAAAACTTTTAACAATGAGAAATACAATCACACAATGTTTGAAAAGGTGCACAAAATCATAAACGAATTAAATTAATAAAAATTAGCAATCATTAATTTATAATATATTTTTTACCTAATTTTTAGTACGACGTCCGAATCGTGGGCGAACCAGGCGGCGGTGGTGAATATGAAGTCGTTGAAGGATTCGGATGGACAAATGGAGTTGCTCTTTCGTTCCTCAATAGATTTGGGCAACAATTGGAATCAGAGCCGAATTCACCACCAGACGCTGGAGTTCACCTCATTCCAACACTTTCACTTTTAGTCGCATTATTAGCATTCATCTTTTATTGAAATTCACTTCACAGTAATTCCACATTTGTATTATTTAACTTATGTTGTGAAATATGTAATAACTAAATAAAATGCCAATAAATCATTTTAACACTGGATATAATTAAACTCCTAACTTTTGGTTGAATTGATTGGGGGGGGGGAGAAAGCAAGGTAAATGGAACGTCTTAATGTTGCATGATTCCCAAAGGGCTTTTCCTCACTCCTTGTAAATTCTAGAATAAGAGAACGAGCCCCGGTATTTTATTCTGACTTTCCGATTCCGAGAATAAATAGAAATTAATCTTCGTTCACGTTTACGTTCCACTCATTACTTTTCCATCATTTTATAAATCAACATATTTAAAGATAATTGAATCATGTTTCATATGAAAAATGGCTGTGTTGAGAAGAAGTGCCCATATTTTTGTGACAATGATATGCCGAACACGTGCAATATCCAATGTTATTAGGTAAGTAATAAATTGATTCAAATAACAATTGCCGTGTTTGTTTTTATGTTTGTTTTATCAATGATAAAAGATAAAACACTTGGGTTGTGATTATAAATTCTTAGATTGTCCAACTCTAGATTCTATGTAATGAACATTATTTATAAATAATTTGTTTTTAGGAAATATAGCCAAATGAGTGGAGGAGAAAAGGTCGTCAGGCCTTTGAAATTCCTCGACAGTTCTTATGCCGTTCTCGTCCTCAATCAACCTATACGACTTCCTAGTCCTGTGCTGAAACACATTTGGAATCTTGGTAATATCATAATTAAATCTAGTAGAATCTTGTCATTATCTTTAAAATGGGTATTTGAGATTATTTGCTAAAGGACTTAAATTTTTGTAGCCAATTATCGAGTTCTTATTGATGGCGGAGCAGATAGATTTTTAGAAATTTTTAAATTGGGAGGTTTTTCATCACCTTCTTTCATTTCCGGTGACTTTGATTCCATTACGGCGACAACGAAAGACTATTTTGTGAAACAAAACGTTAAACTAATTCCGACTCCTGATCAAAATGAAACGGATTTTGCAAAAGGACTCACAGAACTTGTCAACATGGCTCAATCTCAAGTATTTTTATTCTCAATATCTTAAAAACCTATTATTATTTTACTTTTTAGTAAACCAACCAATATAAATAGCCAAATAAGATAGCACTCATTGTTAAATGAAATTAAATATTTTATCATTTAATTAAAGGGAGTCGAACTTAGCGGCTGTGTTGTTTTGAGTCAACATTGCGGTCGGCTGGACCAGCTCCTAGCAGATCTTCATACGATGACCAAATGGCACAAGAAGTTGAATTTGGTCATTCTTAATGAGGAAAATGTGACATTTGTGATCGGAGCCGGTGCATCAGCAGTGGAAGTTGGATCATTCATGGGACAAACTTGCGGGATTCTTCCTCTTTGTGGGCAAACAAATATAAGGACTTTGGGACTTGTTTGGAATCTCGACGGGAATTACGGATTCGGATCGGGGATTTTAAGTTCAAGTAATCAAATCAGTCAACCCATTTTACACATAGAAGCAGATAAAGATATTATTTTAACTATAAATCCCCCTATTCAACAACTTTTCTTAATAGAACCAAATGAGCCAAATGAAATAGAAAAAGCTTTATAAATGACAAATGACTTAAATCCTAAAATGAATAAATGACAGTTTTTAAACACTTGCTATAATTTACTCATATTTATAAGCAAATCGGTCCATGTTTAAAATGGTTTACATTGATTGAATTGAAATAATAATACTGAAATTACAAATTACAAAGGATAAAGATGAGAGTGAGAGAGAATATTATGAGAATATTTATAAGCTCAAGATTAAAAATGACAGGGCGAATTACACTTTGGGCAATTGAGGCAAATTGGAGATTTTTCATCGCTTTTAAAAACCTTTCCAACGGCTAATCCAAGAATGGCCGTCATGCTCAAAAACTATTTAACAAGTCATTCATTAGTTTTCATAACGATACTTTTAAAACGAAAATTATTTAATTATTATAAAGTTACTTTCTCCCTTTCTTCCAATTATTTAAAGTTCACCAAAGAAAGTTGTCAAAATAAAGCTTATATTAAAATAAATTCATTACCCAAATAGCTCTATTGATGCATCTCTTCTGTTCTAAATTTCCTCTCTGAGCTAAGCGATCTGAGATATTGTCGATGTATTCGTTAACAATTTCGAATGCTTGATTAAAATAACTTTCTAAGTCAACTGGACATCTAAAGTAAAAAGCCATTGAAATTAAAAATATAATTTTAATATTCGATAGATCGAAACTGCCTACTGCTGTATTTGTATATCTGTGAATGAGTTTTACCTTTCGTTTTCTCTTGTTTCAGGATTTCCTTCTCTTGGTTGGCTTTTGTTCCTACAATTAGCAATCAAATTGTTAAAGAGTTCTATGAAATTTTCTATCCCCATTTGTATATTTACCTTTGAGGTCGATCTTGAGTTCTCTGTACCAACAATGTTTCAACTTCAGGAGTATTTGATCTAAAGGCCGTTGGGGGAGCGATAACAACATCTTGTTCATTATTTAAACTCGCTCTTTTGACCTTAGATTGCCAATTTCTGTCCATTGCGTTGAGTTTTTGTATGGTGATTTCTCCACCGTTTCCTTCCCTTTGGTTCTCTATGAGTGAGCTTTTCATTTTTCGATCCAAGGGCGTAGTTGGTTCAATTACTAATTGTGTGTCAGGATCAGGACGAGAAATACTCGATTCTTGTTCTGTAACAGGTCGAGGTGAATTTTGATCCGACTGATCAATAATTTCATAATCTTGGCAATCCTCAAAACCTTTACTTTGCATTTGGCAAAACGGAGGATTTTCCTCATAAGAATTTTGAACGCAATCCGGATCTTCCAATTCTAAATATGATTCACAAGAAACTTCATTTAACTCAAACTGGGCTTGATTAGAATTCTCTTCACAGGCATTTTGATTATTAATACTCGAATAAAGTTGTTGAAAAATCTCAATTTCGTTTGGTCCAAGATAATTGGGATTATTTAGGCAATTTGAAATACAACTGAAATTATTTCCATCTTGGTTCATGTTCAAATAAGGACATTTTGATCTGTTATATTGAGGTTGGATGGAATTTCCTTGAATGGCATTTGGATCAAATTGCATCGTTTAGCTATAATTTGAATTAGCCGGTGGATTCGATGAATAAAATGGAGGAGGTTGGTAATTTGATTGTCTCGGCACTTGCATGTAGGTCATTGTATTCAGTTGACCTGAAGGCCAAAAAGGTTGATTTTGAGTTAGATTTTGCCCATGGGAAGATCTATGTTGAACTTGCCCATCATTGAAGTCTTGTGGATCTAACCATTTATTCAAACTCGGGTTGCTCCTGAGACTGTTGTAAATATCCATTAGAGCTTTTAAACGAGGATCATCCCTATGCAAAACTCCCGTTGTTCCGACCCTTTTGATGCAACGACAATTAGGATTGGGGATAATTACATGTGGGCATGTACAGTTAATATTCGGAATATTCGAATTCGTATTGAAATTCGTTCCATTTGGATTGATGTTCGGATTGATGTTTGAACCCATCCCGTTTGGAATTAATGTCGGACGGCCATTTGAAACATTTGGATTGATTTCATTTGGGTTCATAGTCCGAGTCCGAATCATTTCTGGACTCACACTGTTAGGATTTATTCTATTTGGAGTTTGAATCATTCCATTAGGACCTGGATTTGCTGGATCCGTGTTAGGAATTACAGTTCTTTCGGGATTTACATTTGGATTTATTGTGCCTTTATTATTGATATTTGGATTCGTTCGGTTTTGCATTATGACATTTGGATTCATCTCGTTTGGCGTCACTTCATAAGGAGTTCCATTCGGATTGATTGGATTCGGATTATCAAGACTTGGATTCGCTCCGTCGAAACATACATTTTGATTCATTTTCTTATTCGTGGCATTTGGTTTCATTCTGTTGGGATTTGCATTGTTTGAAGGTCCGCTTGTTCCATTTTGACCATTTGTCCTTTTATTTCCTTGTCCGGATCCAACAGAGCCTCTTGATTGGGGATTGTATGAATTGTTAGAATTTGTGGACTTATCACTTTGGACAAAACCGTTGTTAAATGACGATCTTTGCTGGTTCTCATTCGGCTGATTTCCGGAAGTGTTATTTTTATTATTCTCATTCTGAGATGTTCTTCGATCTCCATTAGCGTTTTCTCTGAAAACTTGTGACGGCCCTTGGAGCGTGATAGGATTAATTGTTGGAATTCCGTTTTTTGGCCCAGGAGGATTTCTGGAATTTCCTGGAGAATTTCCTGTATGATTTTCAAGAGGTTTTCCAGAATTTCCAGGAGATTTTCCAGGTGATCTTTCATTAGGAGTCTTGGTCCTAAATGGTGTGGGTGGAGATGGATCGATAGGAGCTGTACAGGCCTTATTTGCTCCTCCGTCTGTATGTTTGGCTACAGTTACATATTGTGAGGAAACTGTCTTTTTTCCAATCAACTCTGGCTTACAATAAAAATCATTCCCAGGACCTTGATTTGGCACAGTGACTTTATATTTTCGATATCTTGATGTGGTCTGAGTGACGTTGATACTCAAATGCCCTTCTCTCGCGGCTCGCCCTTCATATTGAGTTCTTTGGCTGTTGGAACATTTGTCGGCTCTGTCGGCTGTTTTGGAATATCTTGCAATCAATTCAGGCAATTGGCCGAGCTTCAATTGACAACTTGGAGTAGCTGAATTGATGTGAACTGGCGAGAGAAGCCGAGACACTCCATCCTTACGTGAATAAAGTGTCTTTACTTCTCCACAGGTCCTCATGCTTCCTATCTTGCTCGTGTAATGGGCCAAGAAGGGATAAATCTTCTCGGGTTGTTTTCTCAGCACCTAATTTTTAATTATCAAATTTAACCTAAAAATTATGAATCAAAATGAAATATTAAATGATTTTACAGCTCGGGTTAAATCTTCGAGGAGGGGCGTAAAAGAAGGGAGAACTTTTTTCCTCGATTCCTCACAACAACATGTTCGATCCATCTCTCCCCATTCTCTCTCACTTCTAATCAATTTTTTTAATTTAAATTAAAACATGAAGGTAAATAGTTACTATCCCACATAGTTACTATCAATTTTCACTTAAAGTTATAATGCTTATGCAATACACATAATATTTTGTATTGAAGATGCATTTAAGATACAGAGTAGGTATGTAATATTTGGAACGTGTTAAAGATTAAAAAGTAATTTGTATGATTTATTCATCAGTCGATGTACAAATGAAGGAATGAGTTATTTTCCTCCTCAATTGAGTATTTGGGATAATTGTCCCCATGTGGCACATTCGGTGAGCTCGTGGTCGTGAAAGACTAGAACACTCACGCCCGCATCATTTCCCTGTACTTTTGCTTATGCTTGTTCAGCATCTCAGTCACTGTCACAAGTTTCTTGAGACTCGGCTATAAATCAAATATAAATAAATAAAACCATCCTTAATTTCCCCTAAAGTTCATTAGAATGATTTTAGAACAAAAAGTACATACGATTCATCACGTAATACATTGAAGAAACATTTAAGTAGATTATTTAAAAAATCTTAATTTCTTATAAAACTCACCTGAAGACGACTCATTGACTGAATTTCTCTAAAGATTGTTGAGCAGATGTGGTGAAGAGTTGCGAGGTCACGTGAAGGTTCACCTTGCAATTTCTCATCTTCACTTTGTTCCGGTTTTTCTTTCACATTCTAAACACAATAAAAGTTAGTAAGTATAATTAAATTTGTTAATTATAATTTTTACTAATAAAATAATTTAATGGCAAACAGCAATCATACCAATATACTAATAAATACTTCTATTTTTTGACACAATAATTTATTAATTAAAGATTTAAAAAATATTTAAATCGGAGCAAATTACCGAAAGATGATCAAGGAAGACAATCATCCTTTCTTTATTCTTGAGTATAAAAGGATTCACTACTTCCATGTAAGGTTCTTTTCCGCCAAATTCCACCAAATTGGCAAGATTCTGAAGACATTTTGCCACCATGATGAGTGATCTAGTTGGCCCATGCGGTGGGGATTCCGTGACGAGATTGAACGCTCTCGGAGCGAGCAAAGCAGGGCAAAGAAGTCTCAAGAAAATGAATCCCGAAACCACACGAGTTCTTACAAGACGATCTGCAGGCCATTTGGCAGCTGCTGCTTTTTGAAGAACTCCAAAAATGTACCGGACGGTTGGAGGACAAGAGTCATAAGCCATAAAAATATTCTCCGTTACTTCGTCTAATACAACAAGGAGGAATTCAGCATTGGCACAATTATCTCCTCCTGGTTCGATCTTGGCTGGATTGAGTTCGCATGAGGCTTTTGTTTCTAAAATCCTTGTGACAGTGTCAGACAAAGCCGCTCGAAGAAATTCCCCACAAACGCTCTTCATGTAATAGTCCATTAAAGTTGTAGTTAATGAATCTGTTCTAAACAATGTTCCTGTTTCTGCTTCCTTCACCACACTTTGTTCTACAAGTTGAGAAAGAAGTTCGCCTTCTTTCTTTTCAAACCTTTAAAAACAAAAACAAAGCAATTAAAACATTTTCAATATTAAATTTGATTTAATATATTTATACCAACTATTAAAAAAGAAACATTTTTATTAATATTTTTTAATAATAAAAATATTTTTACCGGAAGATTCTTAAGAGCGAAGCAGCAAGAACATTTCTATTCGAATGTGAAGCATCTGCAAGAGCTTTGACCGTATCCATCTTTGAATCCAAAAGTAGTTCTTTGAGCGGGGAATATTCTTCCACTGGCATTAAAAGATCATTGAGGAAGCGAATTCGGAGACGTAAAGAACCCCATTCTCCTATTGGTGTGATTCCACTCAAAGAAAACCATTCTTCTTTCTGTTCATAATAAATAATTTTAAATGTAATTAAATATAAAAGGCCAAAAGTTCATTTTTCAATTTTCAATCGTTTAAATCTTTTTTCTCTTTAAGACTTTACCTCTTCTCCATTAGCGAGAGTGGCGAGGTCAAGTGTAAGTTCCGCTACATCAATGTCCTTGGCCCTTTTGCCTTTGTTCACAACAGCCATCGTAATTGTGTTAACATCAGGAGGAATGTCACTGTGAAAATAAAAAATTAATACTATCAGTATAATTCCGAACAAATCATGATTTTTATACGAAATTAAATAAATTAAGTGTTCTTGAAACACTAGTTATGATTCTTGTGAATTAAAGTAATATTAGAAAAATATAGAATTTTGGATAGTTGATTCCATTAAAGATATTCTGGAAAATAAATACAATAAGAATTAAATAATTTGGATTTACTCAAGAACGAATTCTTCTTCCCAAACGGGATCAAAACCAGTTTTCACTTTAGTCTTGGCCACTTTAACCTAAAAGGAACAATCTTTATTAGTAATCGAAATCAGATCATAGAACATTAAAAACATAAAATTTCTAAAATGGTCTATGGAATTAATCAGATAATGAATGTTTAATTACTTGATTGAGCGAGAGGACGACCATCGGGCTTGGTAGGAGTTTATGAGGAAGTCGATGAGCTTCAAGAACAGCGAGAGTGAGCGAACGAAGTTCCCTCAATCGAGAAATCTTCGGACCTCTCGCCACTTGTGGAACGCATAATGGTTTGATTATATTCACCCATTCCTGTTAATCATTGAAATTGGATAATTTAAATTGTACAATTATACATGAGTTATTGAAATAAATTGAGTTGGTTAAAATGTCATTTTAAATTACGTTGAAATCTTCCAAATCAGAGGCGCATAAATATGTCGTGGTTGCCAAACAAGGCAGAGCTCGTTCGACGAGTTGGAAAGAAAAAGCTTTTTCAAAGTACGAGTCATGAAGAGGATAAAGATAAGCACAGGCGAGTTCGACCAGACCTTTGGGCTTTGTCCTTTTTGGACTTTCAAAAATGAGCATTTGCCCTTCGCCGCCTTCAACTTGCACAACGAACCACATTGACTTCCATTTCTCTTTCTTGTCAGCTCGCTTGTACAAATATCCCGATTTTTTACAGACTGGAATGAAAATAGATCGTTTAATATTAACTTTATTACCGATAAGTCAACTGTAACTGTAAATATTATAATGTTATTGAAAGCAATTAATTATTCATTAAATAAAAATTATACGGAAAGAAAAAAGAATAATACCTTCAGTTTTCTTAATTCCTGATGAATCTCTGCATTCTTGTAAGGTTGCATAAATCTTCTCAGGATTCTTCACTTCTTTAGCGACATAAACAGGTTCAGAAAGTTCCCACTCGGGTTTCTTCACCGAATGTCCAAGAGTGTGGCCTTCAACAATTTGTTCAGTTCGATAACGAGCAATGACCGCGTCCAAGCACTCAAACGTCCGTCCTCCCATTAAATACCGCACGCCTTTCTTTTCTATGCGAAATCGCTGGATTTGGTTGTTGATGTGGAAGAACAAGGAATAATCTCCTGTTGAACATTCAACAATAAAATTAGTTAATAATTAATTGTAATTAGAAATTGGCCATTTTACATCTTTCATTTCAACATTAAAAACTTAATAAATGCTCAATTTCATGCCTGGGGAATTGTCAGATGGCCGAACGAGGAATGAGCCAGGGCCGGCTTTGACCAGCATGTCAACTGCTTCCTCTTTTGTGACCGAGGAATGGAACCACGGGAAAACTGTGTTGGGATCAATGACGTCATCGAGGTCGTCCACCAAGTCTCGGAAAATCGACCCTTGTTCTCCCGTACGATGAGCAGTGACCCAGAGCCAACCATCTCCAAGATCGTTGTGGACGAAAAAAATATCCGCTTTCTTGAATCTGCCAATTCAAAATTTTGTTTTAAATTAAATAATAAAAAATTCACAACTTTAAAGAAATCAGTTACGTGGTACATTTGCTTTCAAATTAAATTAAATGGTTGCATATAAAAAATCATTTAACTTACGAGAGTTCATCGGTGTCG
The DNA here is from genome assembly GCA_034687125.1 of Neelides folsomi. NCBI lineage: Eukaryota > Metazoa > Arthropoda > Collembola > Neelipleona > Neelidae > Neelides > Neelides folsomi. The sequence continues at coordinate 11,659 of JAQGBZ010000476.1, forward strand.
GGCATTCGTGTATAAGGAAGAATCGCAACGACTCGTTTTTTATCATTGACAGGTTCAGGTGGAGGGACAGGATACAAAAGCCGTTCTTTTTTCAATAAATCGCTCACAGAGGTATAATGTCCAATGAGATCCATCAACGATTCAAATTGACGACCACCAATGTAAAAATCTCCACAGACAGCCGTTATTCTACAATAAAAAAGTTATTAACCAGAAAATGAAAAAAATCACAAAATAATATAAAGTTAAATTGGCAAACCTAAAATGGTTTATTCCAGTACGCCCAAGGTATGACAAAACGTAAGATCCCGGTTTCCGGTCACTTTCCCTGACAAGATAAGACCCGGGTCTTCCGCTCGATCTTAACCGATCTTCCGTAGTTTGGCGATCCAATCGACCCTGATACCATTGTGACTCTGGGGGTGCAGCAGGTGGAAATTCCGGGATGCCTTCCATCTCCAAACCTTCCATTTCTTCAAGAAGGCCGCAACCGATATTTTCCTCAAGTGTCAATGGAGGCGGTGGCAGCGGCAAACTGCTAAGACTCGACCTGTAATTACCAAAATATTATTAAACACAACCATTATATAGGTATATCATTTGACAGCCAAGTGTCAACATAGCATTGTCAAATTGTCATTCCCCTTATAATTACATTTTGCATAGCTCAAGAAATGAATGACGTATCAAAGGTGACAATTAATGAGTCATAAATAAAATAAGACACAATGACATTTAAAACGAATTTAAATGATGATTAATTTTACCTTATGAAATCCATTTTCAGTAAATTGAGTTTACACTATTTGAGTTCTTTGTTCCAGTCGTGAGTCACAAGAAAGGTTTTTATAACAAAAGAGTCGAATCAACTATGATTCTTTCCCCCCAATTATTCCCAACGTTGAAGCTCTTGTCTGCAGATAAGGTTAATTGAGATACTAATCTTGATGCCAGTGATTAAATGGTCACTTCAGGGCTTGGCTAATGGTGTTTTCATAGTAGGTGTCGTGGACGTGGTCGGTCCATTGATTTTCGATTTCGATAGAGGCGGGGCTTGGTCCTGTGACATTAGATCTTCTTATTAGAATTTCCCTCTTGTGAAGGTTGAGGCGCGGCAGTCGCATGAGTCCTTTAATATAATACTCAAACACTCTCTTCGTCTTGGTCCCATTTGCCTTTAGGATTTTCATCGAGAATCCTCTCGACAATGGCATCGAACAACTACTACGGAGGCTTCACACACGGCGGAACCCAATACCCGTATGTCAACATTTTTAACTTGATCTTTCACTTAATTATTTAATTATTTTCTAGGCCGTACGGGCAAGGGGGGAATTATGCGGCTGGATATGCGACAGCTCCTCCGCCACCACCGGCAGGGACAACTCCGCAACAACCGGCCTACCCGGAGCAGCCACAATACATGATCGGAGGTTATACCCGACCTGCTGTAATGCCCGGTGGTCCCACTGGGTTCCCAAAGCCCGCCCCGCCAAGACCCGCTGCCACATCGACTGCTTATCCGACTTACTCGGCAAACACGGCTGGATCGCCAGCGACTGCATCTTATGGATTTACACAACCGACCCAACAACCCACTACGACACAAAAAGGTTAAATTAACTCTTTAATGAGGATAATGATTAGTTTTATAGTTGTGTGTTTATATTGTTTGTGATTTGGAAAAATATAAAATTGCGAGTTAGTTCACTAAAAGAAGTAATTTTTTTATTAGGTAAAATCAACACGTGATTATTGTTAAACGTATTTCAGGATTGAGCAATTATGATGCTGCGGTTTTAACAGCAGTGACGGCATACGCGACTGGGAGCAGAGGTGGCTTGGGACTTGGATACAAAGGTCGTGGAGGAAAAGGCGGAATTAAAGGACGACCAGTTGGGAAACCGCAGACACTTCATTACTGTGACGTTTGCAAGATTTCTTGTGCTGGACCACAAACTTACAAGGAGCATTTGGACGGTCAGAAGCATAAGAAGAAAGAAGCGAGTATGAAAACCGGTGGACCTCCGCCGCCCCCAAAAGGAGCACCAGCTGGATTAAGATGTGAACTTTGTGACGTTATTTGTACTGGCCAGGATGCTTATGCTGCTCATATTCGAGGAGCAAAACATCAAAAGGTTAGCATGATTTTTGAATCATCTTGAATTTGAATCGGAATCGATTTATCTTCATAATATAGCTGTACAAAGATCTAATAGGTATGAGAGTTAATTTTAATGACATTTTATTAAGGTCTTGAAACTTCATACGAAGCTTGGTAAACCAATTCCAACGGAAACCCCAGTCGTCATATCAGCACCAGCACCAACACCTGCTCCTGCTCCAACACCAAAGCAGCCTGCGAGTAATGCGAATGGAGTTGGACAAAATGTACTAAAGGGAACTGTGAAGCTTGCCAGTTCAAAGATTAATTTCATCGGACCAAAGACAGATAAAAGATTTGGAGAATCATCTCCGCAGCAAGAAGCTCCCCAACTTCAAGAAATTATTGAAAAAGACGTTGCACCAGTGGGCCAAGATTACATTGAGGAAGTTAGAGGAGACGATGGTAAGAAAATTATTTATTATTTACACGTTGGTTTAGATAGATGATGAAATTAAAAGAGAATTCGACATGTGTAATAAAATGACCAAAGGTCATTTTCAGCAAACGATTATTTTACACGTTCATTTGTGTGACACGTGACAATGTAATTTGAGCCATGTCTGGATTCTATCAGTAAACAAATTTTACAATTGAATAACAACATGTAAATACCTCTAATTTAATTCTAGGAAAAATCGTGAGCTTCAATTGTAAATTATGCGAGTGTCGGTTTAATGACCCGAATGCTAAAGAAATGCACATGAAGGGCCGTCGACATCGACTTCAATACAAAAAGAAAGTTGATCCTAATCTCCTCGTTGATGTAAAACCTTCCTCGAGGCAAAAGAAAATGGATGAACGAAAAGCCACTCGTGGACCTCCAGCAAGAAGGCCGCCTCATGACGGGTTCGAGCTCTTTAAATAATTAAAGCCAATGTATTAATGTACGATTATTGACATTAGTTTTCCTCGCGGACCTCCTGTTCCCCTTCTCCCGGCTGGAATTGCTAGATTTCCTATCGATTCTCCACCCCGTTTTGGACCTTCACCTATGGTAGGATTTAATATTTGATCTAATGTATTATATTTCTACTTATGTACTTTAATTCATTTTTAATTAATTATATTTTATCTTGTTATATGATATAAAGTAATTATTATATTTTATATTAAGAGTTTTCCATTTTTACAATTGTTATATAATGATTTTCTATATTTCCAAGAAGTACCGAGAAGAAGGGAATGGCCCTGGAAATTTTCGTAATCAAACTACCGAAGATCGCCACATGATGGTCAAACATGGAGAAATCTATCCTAGAGAAGTTGAGCTTCATGCAATTCAAAAAATAGTCTCAAATGTTGAAAAGGCCCTGAAACTCGTATCTGATGTCTTTGCATCAGAAGTTGAAGGGAAAGATGCGTAAGGATCAAATTGTTCATTCAATAAACATAGAATATGTTTACTTCCTTTGCAATAATTTAATTAATCTAGTTATTAAATCTTTCATTTAACGATAATTAAATTGAAACAAATAATTTAATATTGATTTGAATGTTTTAGTGGTGGCGAAAGTCATCGTGTTTTAAAGGGAGTCATGCGAGTTGGTCATTTAGCTAAAGGGCTTCTTCTCCGAGGCGACACTACTGTCCACCTTGTGGTACTTTGCGCCGAAATCCCAACCACCACTTTGCTGAATCGTGTCATTTCGCTTCTCCCAGCTCAGCTCAAAGTGAGTCTTGAGAGGAATGAAGAAGGAAAGAGAATATTAGATGGAGAAATTGCATTATTAATGTTTATAGGCAATCTCTGCTGAGGATAACTATGATGTTGTTGGTGTTCTGGAAAAAGCTTCACTCATCATAGCGACATCAGGGTCTGAGCCGCGTATGGAGGTCGAGGTCACTATGACTTGTCCTCTCTTGCGAGGGAGTCAGGTCCCCGGTGGTAAGGAAATTCCTGATTCCCCCTCCGTTGTTCCCCGAGCCCATTCACATTTTTTGGATGGTTTTATGTCATTAAAATTTGAAGTTTTGAGGTTTGGAGTCGTAGAACAACGGGTGCTGCGCCACCACCTTTAACCCCATTGGCACCCGTCCTCTAAGAAGACGGGGGCCAATGTGCTTCATTTTTGGATCCTTTCGCAGAGGCGGAGGAGACATTGGCGAAGGACAAGTGCCTCGCAGCCCTCGCCGCCCTACGACACGCCAAATGGTTCCAGGTGTGCATGTGCTTAAATTGATTTATAAGCACATCCACTCCTCAGGTGGTGGCCCCCATCGCCACCCCGAGATTATAACATATTGTTCTAACATTATTGTCTTTATTGTGAATTAGGCTAGGGCCACAACACTCGCTTCCTGTGTCATCGTCATTCGAATTTTAAGGGACTTGGCTGCAAGAAATCAAGCTCTTGCACCGATCCCATCTTGGGTATAATATAATACTTTTTTCTTTATTTGTATTAAACTGCCAATTACAAGTTAAAATTGGTATAAAAGTTTTAACCAAACTTGATAATAATTTAACAATATTTTTTTGTCCAAAGGCTTTAGAACTGCTGGCAGAAAAAGCTATTCGAAGCACAGGTCTCCCGATTGGCCCTGGAGAAGGGTTGAAGATGGTCCTTGAAATCTTAGCTTCGGGTATTTTACTACCAGGAAGTACGGGAATCTTTGACCCGTGTGAAAAAGAACCGACTGATGCTGTCGGAGGTCTCACTGCTTCACAAAGAGAAGATATCACTGTCTTTGCTCAGGTAATTTGAATCCTAAAACTAAAATAATTTAAATACAAAACTTATTTATTTATATCTTTAAATGTGTGACATACATGCATGAGTGGAATGTACAAGTAGGGATAATATGGATGGTTTGGAATGAAATTTTAAACTTTTGCTTGTTATTTTTAGGCAAGTTTGCGGAAAATTTGTTTCCGATGCATTCATGAGGTATTGGGGATGGAACCTCTGCCGAGATACATTAAGAAAGGAGCGAACAATATTTCTCGAAAGAGGAGAATCAATTCAGAAGAACCCGCGGACGAGGCAGATGGAAAGAAGGAGAAAATAGAAGACGAAACTCCCGACATTAAACCAGAAATATTGACAATTAATTAATTTCTTTATATTACATAGATTTATTAAGATTTCTTCTCTTTTCTGTTATTATTTGATTAATAAATGATGTTAGTTGATGACTTTCTACTATTTTGTAATATGGCATCAAATTATTCAACATACCCCATTTTATTTTAATTCATCATTAAGATTTAGATAAATTACAATCAGATTTATTTTCATTTAATGATTAAAATTACCGTAAATGTTAATTTAAATCAAACTAACAATAAAATAAGATAATTCAAAGGGAATTTTATGGGGTATTGAGACTTTGGGTTTTAGTAGAGTCTAAATCGTGGAAATATTAACATGGTCTCGATAGCGCTCAAACCTTGCTCTATGTAAAATCATCGCCGCATCATTTTACCACCGGACTGATTTTTTTATTTTATAAGCCGAACCGATTACTGGATTGTTTAATATTTAAATCATCACATTTAGCTTTTAATTAGCTCTTTAATCGAAGATAAAATCTTTCAAAACTTTACATTAAGTGCATTTCGTGATAATATTAAACTTTGATTGAAGCTCCAGATAGGATCATCCGTAATCATCGGCTTTAGTTTTATAACCTTCAGGCTTCAGGTCTTTTTTCAGTAAATATTTGTTTAATTATTTACCATTTGGTTAGTAGTACTTTTGAAGATAGTTTAGTGCGTTGGCTAAGTTGGCTTTATTGAGATTGAGACAATATTGAAAAGAACCAGAATAAAAATGGTGAGTCGATTACTTTTTAGTTTTAGCAACATAATCCTTTTATTTAATTTATTACTTATTGTTGAATTTTTGGTTAAATTATATTATAGAATATGTTTTATTTTAATATTTAATATTAATTTTATTAACAAAATTTTTCAGTAATGATTTTATTGCATAATTAATTATTAAATGCTGAAATACTAAAGGAATATAAAAATTACTTTTTAGCCGGATCTAAAGAAGCCAAAAGAGAAAACTGCTGAAGTCGTTCCAAAGGAGAAATCTGCTAGAGCCCCTTCAAAGGAAAAAACGTCTGGTGTCATTCTAAAGGAAAAAACTTCAAAAGCAGCTCCAAAGGATAACACTACAGTAGTTGCTACAACTGCTGGTAATAAAATTAAGCGGAAAGCGTCTACTACTCTTCTCAAACATGCGGAGTCTTTTGTGTCAAATGGAGAAGAGCCGAAACCAAAACTTGCTCGAAGTGCGTCAATGAAAATCAAAAAGACAGAGGTAGAGAAAAAGGAAGAAAATAATAACGATTCGAAAGAGAAAAGACCGAAAGCGAGCATTTCCAGAATGTCGACTCCTGCGAAACGAATTAAAAGTATGTCAAAATTCATTTTTCTCATTTTAACGATCTCAATTAATTACGGATAAAAATGGGTATTAATATAGGTAAATCACAATTTATTTCTAGTTGCAATTGAGCCAAATAACAACAAACCAGGAAAACTCTTTATGTTTGGTATGGGGGATTTGTATCAACTTGGAATCCACGCACAATGCACCCAAAGAAAATTTCCATGTTTAGTTGAGGATTTGGAAAATGTTGAGGTAAATGATCTAAGAATATCAAATAAAAAGTAACATACTTATAAATTATTGTTTAAAAATTAATTAAATTGGATATTTCCAGATTATTGATGTGGCTGCTGGTGGCCTTCATACAGTTGTGTTGACCCAAGCTGGAAAAGTTTTAACATTTGGTTGTAATGATGAGAAAGCTCTGGGAAGAAAAACCGAAGTTCCCGACGATCCTGACGCGACTGATGAACTCAACAAAACACCAACCGAAATTAAAATTCCAAATAATCCAAAAATCGTCCAAATTACAGCAGGGGATTCTCACTCTGCTGCACTCACCGAAGATGGAAATGTTTACATTTGGGGAACTTTTAGAGTAAAAATACGATTAACTATAAAAATTAAAATTTGTTAACTTTAATTAAATTAAAAATTAATCGTTTAATTAATATTATGAACATATTCTTAAAATAATTTTTAGGGTGGCAACGGCGTGATTGGACTTTTAGCTGACACCGAAATTAAGCTTATCGATTCTCCACAATTGATTGAGTTTAAGGATGCATATGAAGCTCCGAGAATTGTGAAGATTTCTTCTGGATATCATCATTTGGTCATGTTGGACGATACTGGGCTTGTTTACACAATGGGTTCGAGCGAGCAGGGCCAACTTGGAAGAAATCAAACCGGAAACTTAGCCTTTACTTCTCTTACATTACGTAGTAAAAGCCGAGCTCAACTTCTCAAAACACAAGAAGGTATTTTAATAATAAGCTTAAAGTATTTACTTAATCTTTCGTCATGAATTTCATATTGAGATTAAAAATTTAATAATTTCTAGATTATGAATTAACTCCAAGTGAAGTGAAATTTCAGCGGAATTTGAAAATGTCTGATATTTTTGCCAGTGGTTTTGCAACATTTTGTAAAGGAAAGGTCGAATCTTATTATGCATTTGGGCTTAATAATTTTGGTCAACTTGGTAAGAAAAAATCATAATTGTAATTTCTAATCCATAATAAATATAATATAAATTCACTTTTAAAATGCATTATTATCTTTATTATAAAAAGTGACACTTCATTAACGTAATTTCTAATTTTCAATTTAGGAATTGATTTGAAGTGGAATTTAAATAACTGCATTTTTGCTCCAAAATTATGCACATCGTTCAAAGGAATTCCTATCTACAGTATAGCATGTGGAGAACATCACACTTTAATTTTATCAAAAGAAGGTAGCTTTATAATTTAATTATTAACCACTTCCTTAATCATTAATTTTAAAAAAATAAAAAATAAATTTGATTTATAGGAGAGATTTTTGGTCTTGGGAGAGCTCACAACGGTCGTCTTGGTCTTGGACTAACAGAGTTAGATCACACACTGAAGCCAATGCCTATTAGAGGAGAAATTGAGGGAAAAGTTTCCGAGGTTCGGGCTGGTCTCGCAGTCTCGTATGCCATTAATGAAGAAGGGAAATTGTATGCTTGGGGTTTTGGAACTAATTGGCAATTGGCCCAAGGACACGACAACGACGTTCTCGAACCCAAAAAATGCTTTGCCGACATTAAGAAAAATTTGATTCAAGCCCGTTCTCTGTTAGTGTCTGGTGGTGGTCAACACGTTGGGCTCATCTTGGAAAGAGGAATGGAAGTTGATGATGAATAATTTTAATTTCTTGTATTTTACTGTATATTAATTTTACTGTGTAATATTTTTAACTTTACTCTAATTTAATCTTTAACTTTACTGTAATTTAATCTTTAAGTTCACTGTAATTTAATTTTGAATTTAAATTGTCTTAATTTATATATTCTTTGCTTCTTTATTTCGCAATGACCCTTTTAATTAGAATTTCTCACTAATATTCTTTGTAATTTAAATTTTGGCACTATTTTCATTTCAATGACACGCCATTTTAATGTCGATTTAATAGATTTCCATTCTAATATTGAATAAATAATTACAATAAAGCTTTTATACATCAAACTAATGGAATTTTTATTATTTACGCCCAATTTTCCACAATGGAATTCCACTCATATACAATACACTACTAATATTAAACGTAATAAAATGGGGAACAATGGGGAAATGAAATATTCATCAATCTCACGTTTGAAGTCTAAATTGCATTCATTTGCCTTTAATTTCCTTCTCGTGATCTAATTGTCCTTTTAAAGAGGTCAAGAAAGGAATAACATTGAATCTTTTAGAATTGAATTTAAAAACTCCATTTTGTGTTCTATTACATTCATCCATCTCTGAACAATTCTTCTCTCTTATGAAATTCCTCATTGATGGAGATAATGAGTGTTATGGTCATAACATGGAGACTAAAAAAGATGTAAAGGTAAGAATAGGAGCAAGGAAATGAATATAACAATTCCCGTTCTCCAATTACTTTCATTGTTCGAGCCTCCTGAGAGTCAATGAGGCTCACATTAACCCAGAATGACACGGGGAGCTGAAGTAGGTCAATTTCACGATGCGGCGGGTTAAGGAGAATTGAAACTTCTTCGAACGGACATTTTTGTCGGAGGATCATTCTCACCTTGTGCTGATAATACATTTCACTCCTACAATGGAAGACTCACTCGGGATTTATCAGACCGAGGGAAGACTTTTTGTCCATTGAATGATTCGTGCATCCTCTCCTTGTATCATCTCATTTACTCCCATCATTCCTTTTACTTCAAATGACTCCAAGCCATTCCGAGGCTTCAGGACGTTCAGGAAATTCACGAAGCTTCTTTAGAGTTAATTGTTGAAGGTTTATTATTGCAGATAGATTTTATACGAAGCTAACCAATACTATAAGCTACTGAGTTAACTTTAAGTTACTTTGTGACTTGCTTTGAGAATTTAAGATGACTTCTTCACTTACCTCAATTGAGCTTTAAGTTATTGAGTTGAAGAAGTTAAAAGAAGTTGAAGGAAGTAAGAAATGAATGAAATCCAAATATTGACTTTGACATCTCAAAAGTAGGGCCGATCATAAAGAGCCAAATGCTAACAAGATGAATCGGATTCCAACAATGAAAAATCAGACGGGCCGTGACGAACATTTTATGAATTAATATCATCATTCATTCTACCTATAAATCTCATTCTTATAATGAAAATAATGATGCTCCTTTTAATTCAATCTCTTTATTACTCTACTTACGAACTTACTCTAATGTACTTTATTGAGTTCTTTAATGCTAACTCTAATGCTAGACTCTTATTATCATTTTATATAATTGCCATTTTGCCATAAAATGTGCACAATACAGATATACTTGTAATCATTTAATCACAATCACTGATGTAAATCACAATCAATGATCTATCTGTATGGTCTCTTATTAGTGTAATTACCTATAATAATAATGTTTATTCTTTTCACAATCTTAATTTTATAGGTTTTACGTTTATTGTTAAATTAAGAGTACAAACGTGGAGATTTATTCGTAATTAACTACTTGTCTACCTGTTATATTAGAGTAAGTAAAAAAAGGTCTTGATTTATAATGATAATGGAATTCATAATGAACGCAGATCTAAAAAGTACAAATGATTTTTTTTATTGAGTGACAGTGTGACGAATGATGAATGTAGATTAAAATTGCAGGGAAATTAACTGAAATTGAGTTCAAGTTCACAGCCAATACTTTCTAGTTCAAGTTCAAAAGCTTCCGTTTTCCCATATCCCACACGAAAGGAGATTTAACCACGATGAGGGTAAAATGGAAAGGATAGAAAAAAGAGAGGAATATTATTACGTACATAGAGCGTGATAGAATTAGAAATCCATTTCATTCACACAACCACTGACACTTGAATAGACTTTAAATATGCAGTTAAATACATAGGACAATACACGTTGTGGAAGTCACAGGACGATGAAAGTTGTTGACTGGGAAAAACTAAAGGAGTTGAAGTGTGTTTAATAGGCAGAATAAATGGTTGAATAAATGCAAGGAGATGGATGAATGAAATTTTATGGTTCGTCCTCAGTGTGAGTCTCCCTTTTGTTTTCCGTGGGAAACTGGGCCAAAAGTCAGGATTCCTATCGCCAAATTCCCGTGTTAAAACATTCGCCACCCAATGAACTTTAAACTTCACCTGTACATAAATACATTAGCAAAATTACAAAGGTGCATTGATAAAATACCCATATACCAATATAAAATGTTCATATAACGTGAATAAAACATGTGAATAAAGTAGAGTGTAAAATTCCTAAACTTACATACGAGATCGTATATACAGGTATGTAATTACAGGTAGAGTTGATTTAACAATGTTTAATCAGATTTAAATCACATGAAGGGATATGGTTTTATATGAATGCCCTTTGTGCCAGTTCCCCTTCTGGAGAAATAGAAAAAAGGGAAACTCCTTCACTCTCATCGTCAATTGAGTCGAATTGAGAATTGTCTCCTCCTTCCGACCCACAATCGTCTGGGAGTCTTTGGGAGCCCAAACAACCCTCAGTCGCTCGCCACCACTAACACAGTCAAGTCAACTCGTTCCAACGAGAGTCGAGCTATAACGGTAAGTTCAATATTCTTCAGTCTCCCATGCTACTTCTTCTCAGCTTAAGTTAATCTTAAGCAACTTAAGCTTAATTACACTTTGTATTGATGAAGATTATCACAAGTTCGTCCTGTGCAAATTAAACCTCTTAAACAATCTTACTATTTACCCTTAGTAAACTATTAACTTACTTAAATAAAGCCGAGTGAGGTTATTAATACGGCTAATGCATATAGACTAATTCTGGCTAATATTGTACATGAAATGTATTTAATGCAATAGTCATTATTTGTTTATAAATAGTATGGGATAGACAAAATAAGGAATTGAAAATGAGTATAGGTTTGAGTATGAATTTACAATTAGTTAAATGGATTTATTACTAAATTGGTGTTAATTTAGTGTCAAATGACTATTTAAATATTTGCATTAAAAGTTATGAGTTTGAAGATGATCAAATAAAGGATTAATTTGATAAGTTTTATTATCTTCTTATTCCATCCGATCTCATTATTTTGGAGCTGTCAGGAAGGAACGGGGCGGTGCGGTGAGGAGCTTAATGAACCTTTCTTAAGACCCCAAAGAACTCTCCGTCATGGTTGAGGTCTTTAACTAATTGTGGAGGACTCCGTACAAGGCGTTCTGTCATGCAAATTATGAGATTTAATAGCCCTAATTGCAGGATACACACGAGTTGAAAACTCTTAATCTATGACTAAGATTGATAATGTGATTAGTTCAAACCAACGGGAATGTCCCCAACATCCGCCACAAACCACTGTATCTTATACAATAAGACCATTCTGATCAAAATTATTAGGGTTAATTCTCATACAAAGTGTGATAAATGTTAAGAAGATTGGGATTGAAATAATATCTTACTGCTTACTGGAAAATAACCTTTGAATTTATATGCCACTGGTCCAATGCTCTCATCAGATTGTTTACATTACCCGTATAATTAAGAATAAATAATTCTGACATTGAGTTTCACATTTTTAAATTAGGATGAGATTTGGGATGAGATTGATTTTAGACCTGATGGAAAAAAAGCCAAATGAAAAATTTTTTAATTTTAAAAATGTTCAAATCATTTCGTCGTGTATATTAGATCCCAGATACCCAAATTCTTTCTCTAGACTTGTGTATAATTATTTGAAAATTAAAGAGAAAAGTTAAAAAATGTAAAAATAATATTTTTTGTTTAGAATGGATGGAGGGGGAGAGTGGAGGTCCGGTGGGATGTTGTGGATTATTTTTTTCTTCTTTGACCTGGCGGGTGGAAGCGGCGGGAGGGGATTTTTTCTCCAAGCCCCGCACTCGTCCCCGCCCACGGTCCGTCCGCCGCCTTACGCCCTTTCGCTCGAGAAGTGTCCTGGTAAGAGAAAAGCGAAAGCGAATTCACTTGAATGAACCGGAGTTCATCGAAAGTGGAAATTCAGGCTCTGAGTAGAGTAGAGATTTGGTAACGCGATTAATAAAATGAATCTCAGGAGTCAACTACATGGAGAACTGGGTAGACAACCTCTGTGGGGATCTCAATAAAGGAGTTATACCTGAAAACCCGTTCGGACATCCTTTCATCGATTCATACCCATTGTGAGTAATCTCTCCTTTTAACTAATTTAACTAATTTTACTAATCTTTAATTCATTTTCACATTTACTTTTAGTTAGCACTTCTTTTGAGAGTTTTTGTTTGTTTGTAGTGAATTGATGAAAAACAAGACATTGGAATTCTTCAGAAAAGCTTTGCCAATATTGAAGAAAGACAAAGCTCTTCCCAAAGTTGCAAGATACAACGTGGAGGAACCAACTCCAAGTTATTCGTAAGTTGTTTACAATATCTACAAGAATTGAACTTATGCTGAGTGAGCATGAGTAAATAATTTATATTTATAAAATCCATCTTAATTAATTTGATCAAGATCGAGTCATAAAAGAGGAAAACGGTCTTCATCAAATAAAGACTTCCTCGAGCTCCTTGAATCTAATGGATTTGACACCAAGAGCGATCGTCGAGGATTTACGTCTTCTTTCTGTGATGGTCAAATGTCGGTTAAAACTGCGTAAGAGAAAAATAACAATGCTAATCTTTATTTTATTAAAATAAGTTTTATTATAAGCTTTATTATATAATTTTACAATTATAATATCGGAATCATAATTTAATTATTTGGATTCGGATTTTTTTTGCAAATTCTTTGTTTCATTAAAATTCTTGAATTCTAGCGGCTATTACAATCGCCTCTGTAAGCTTTACAATGCCATGTGGGGCAAAACTCCACATCAATACCGGAGAGAGTCAATTGAACGAGTTCACGTAAAAGACCAAGGGTCAAGTCCATCAGCTACTAAATCAACATCCTCTTTATTCTTCAACAATAAGGCCCGGTTCACTTTTCCCTCCTCGTCCACAACTCCCGAATCCAAAGGAGGTCGCGGTGGGAAATCGGATTCTTCTTCGGGCCCTCCAACACCTTGCCCTTCCTCTGCTGAATATTTAACTCCCGTTTTTGCCCGGAACCACGAAGGAGCCTGGCGCTACGTTGTCCAAATCCCCCGAGAGGGATATTTTACCCAAACAGTGGAAGTGACGAAATGTCTTGAAGGGAAATGCCATTACTTGGAAGGTTCTTGTCGAACTTCTCCCCGATGGCAATCCCTCCTTGTGGCTGAAATGTATTACCCGCATACGGCCTTCCCAACCACACCGAAGCCCTCAGAACCTCCGCCGGTCGGAGACTTCAACCGATACCAACAGTATTTGTACAAGAGGGCTGCTGTGGTGTCGGAACCAACGGGCAACAACGACATTGAACCTTCTTGTGATGGAGTTGATGAAATTGGTTGTTTTCAAGTGAGACTCTTTTACGATTGGTTCCTGATTCCTGGATCGTGCAAATGTTGGAAAAGACCGTTCGACTTTGCTAAAGCCAAATTTTAATATTCCTCTGTTTGCTCTTGTTTTTATTCAATAATTTATATAATTTTATTATTCTCCATTTAATAATACATTGACATTTTTGCATTAACATTTTTATATTCTTTTTGTTATATGATACCTCAATCATCATCATTATCATTGTTAACTAATTTTATTTTGACGTTTATTTATGTTGGACGCTGTTAAATAATGTTAAACTTATTGTTAAATATTTCAATACTTATTAAATATAAAGTTATCAAACACGTTATTTTATGTAATTAAAATGGTATATTTAGATTATAGACAACAAAGACTCTCCCAATACGTACAAATGAAATAAACCTTTACATTTTTATACAAAACATACCATTGGTATATTTATTTTAATCTATTCTTATCATATTACTAATCTATTAAAATTAAACATAATGTTCGTATTTGCCATTCATTCACCAATGTTCATAAATGTCAATAATCTGGAAACCTTTTTCGGTGTGAAGGACAAAGTAAATTAAAACTCATAAGAAGCTAAACAAAAGAACTTGAATTTTTCAAAATTTTCCAAAAAATTCATAAGGAAAAAAATGGAGATAAAATAAAAAGTTCAAAAGCTCAAATTCAAAGCTTTTGGGTTGACCATTCATTTCCTTTGTGACCTTTCCTTTTGACACTCGTCCTCTCTGAACCCATACTGAAAGACAAAGGAATCATTTGAAGATAGTCACGTAATCACTCCATTTCTAGTTACTATTAGAATTAAAGGTTCAAAAAAATCATTTTCTCACAACTCTTATCAATTGGGTATCAAATTACAAATTCATTCGTGGGGTTGAAGTCCGTTGAAGGATGAATGAATGGAGTCATATGCAGTGGATGAACCCACCAGGTCGAAATAAAGTATGGTTAAAGAGAGGTCGGATGGGGATCAGTGAGATGTCTTCATTCGAAGAGGCAATTGGCGGCGGAGGGAAGTCAACAAAGGAAAACGAGGGAACTCAAGACGTCAACAAGGGAAAGAGAAGGCGGGAGAAGTTAGCGGGAGAGGAACAAGAGGAAAGAACAAGAAGTGTTTTAACTTGGACTAACAAGGAAAACGACTCGGCCTCGCGCCCCCTTCGACGATCATCGTTAATTCCAATTAGAATTAAGAAAACAACGACAACTATCAACATCAATATGATCAACGATAAGGTATTAATAAATACAATAAACATAAAACAATTATTTTAATACATAACTAATTAATAAACAATATTATGCAAAATTATAATTGTCACAATTGTCACAATTAAAACTAAAATTTAGAAATAAGTAAACTTAATTATATTTAAAGTTAATATAATTACTTTGCTTTTTACTGGAGTTTTAATTAATTGATTTAAATATAATTAAAAGGAAAATTTGCAAGAGAGAATAGAACCAGTCGTGAAAGACGATGTCGGAAATGGTCAAATTCCCCTTCAAATCTTCCCGAGTTCGCGAACGCAGATGAACTTTCTCAATTGGATCTCGTACGGAAGGATATTTAAGAAATCTCCCGTTCCTATCTCAAAAGTCATTGAAGAAACGTTTGTTCTGATCGTATGCCCAATAGACAATAAGAGCTAAAACCATTTTAATTTCAGTTTTGTAACAATTTTTTAATTTAATTTAACCAAAATTGAATAAAATTCTTATGTTCTTTACAGAAAACATCTCAAGATATTTTTAATCCCGATAAACGTGAGATGTTCAATCGAGAATTGGAGGGAGAAGTTGGAGTCATCACTGGCCCCATTGAAGACTACAGAGAAGATCTTCTCAAAAATGCCCTCAAGAAAGAGAAAAAATACAAACTCAACAATTTGTTCAATATGGTACTTAAATATGGAAAAAATTATTACAAAATAGTTATAAAACAGCAACGATTAAAGATTTTATTATTATATAAAAGTTATAAAGCACATCAAATGAAAAGAAAACATTAATTTGGTACATTTTGTGATTTTGTGGTTTTTCTCTTAAAAAAGTTAATTTTTTAGGAAATTAACGAAAAGTGGCGGAGTGAAATAACGGATTGGATCAAGCGGTCAATTGAGAAGATCTACGGAGTTGCGACGAATGAGGAGACCGTACATTTGGCCATTTATATATTTGACGCGTTCCTTGAGAAGCAACGGTTGATTTCAAAGCGAATGTATTTGCTTTTAGGAGTCACATGTGTTTTCATTGCTGCAAAAAAGGTATGAAATTTTTAGCCATTATTATACATGTTGCAAATTCATTCACTACCCAATATAATTTAAGAGTCAAGAAACAAGATACGAAAATATATAGATCTTTAATAATTTTTATCTAAATTAATTTTATTTTAACTATTAGGAAGAAGTGCACAACATACACCCTTCCCTATTGCTAAATTTTGCAAAGCACAAATGTCGGGAAGAGCAACTCATAGCAATGGAAAGACTCGTCCTCAAAAAATTAAGGTAAATAACCGGAAATAATTAAAACAATTATCCAATTTATTTCATTGTTCTTTTATTCAATTTAGATACGAAATTACGCCAGTTACTCCGATCTTCTTTCTTCAATTTTCCCTTTCTCTTCTTGTCTTCCCAAACAAAACCATTAAAGAGTAATAATTAAAAAAATTGAGATTTTATTCTATTAATAATACTAATTGAAATGGTTAAGTTAATTGTTTATTAAATTAATAATTGTAATTAAGTTTCTCTTTCTTGTATTTCCTCTAGCCTTGTTGTAAAATTATCAGAAGAATTGCTGAGGCGAAGTTTAAATGAACTTTGGCTTTCTTCTCTTCCTCCCTCTCTCAAAGCTTCCGCTGCTCTCGAAATCGCTATTGAATACGTTATGTATTTTTACCGTCAAGCTACGTGAGTTTTCAATTTAAAATTTAATTAACACACAAATGCCCAATTCACTCCAATAAGTATGGTACAATAATTATAACTAAATAAATTAATTTTTATAGGATCAGAGTTGAACTTTCCAAAGATAGTAAGCGTTTCTGTTTAAATACCAATGCAGTTCTTCGTTGTTTCACCGTTTTCAAGAATTTGATGAGCATTTTGTGCAATGTAACTCCTCCAACTCCTTTCGTCCAACGCCAAGTGATCGAGAGGGATGTGATCGAAAAAAGACAAAGAGTTTACACAAGGCCAATGGCTCTCATCACAAATGCAGCTTTTCCAAAGTGGCATTAGAAATCGAATGTCAACAATCTAGTCAATCCTATATTTATAGAACTCAAGAATATAAATTCTTAAGTTATAGCTCATTTTTCTCATTTGTAAAATATCCATATTGTTATTATTTACTTGATTTCGTTGATATCACATAATTTACTTAAAGTCCTGAAGGATTTGAGAATGTTGGTACAACATACAGGTGCAGGCTTAAAGAATTAAAACTCGAATAAATTTATTTTTTGTGCTTACTCAACTTATTCAAATAATAGTTACCATTATTCTATAACTAATTTTTGTGCTATGAATAATTAATATTGATTTAAATTGATAATACTATAAGTCTATTGGGAAACATTCTTCGTCTACTATTGATCTAAAATAATATTTTATCGTTGAATGCTCTTTTTATTTTGTAATTTAAATTTTATAACTGTTGTAATTGTAACCCTTTATCTTGTAATTCTGTGAATATTTATTAATGTAAAAACGATAATGAAAATGAATTTTGTTGAATCTAAATAAAAATCAATATGATGAACTTGCAATCACTTCTTTGCATATGCATTATGTATAATATCTGACAAACTGAGCATTATTTGTGTTTGACGCTATTTAATGATCACTTAATTTATTATAATTGGGAGGTTCCAACCAACGGCAATCCTCAACGGTCATCACAAGGAGCAAAAGAGGAAGCGAAAACTAGTCGTTCCGATTACCGATCGATTGGGAATACGCGATTGGGAATATTTACTATTGGGAACCGACTATTAGGAATTCCACTTTTGGGAATTGAGACGATTAGGAATGTAATGATTGGGAATAATATTAAAAATAAAACATAAATTTAAAGTTATTAGAACGTGAAATTTAATGGGCATAATCTCATAAATTATAATAAACAGTATTATAAGTTAAAAATAACATTGACACTATAGGTTTGGGAGCAATTTCAGCGAGTATAACACTAGGTTTGAAAATGTCTTCTTGGGCTTTTTGTTTAATATTTGATTTTACCCTTCGACTTTCAGTTTTAATTGTACTTGGAAGATGCGAATGTTCAGAAGATGCGATAATTTCATTCCCACGTGTTTGCACTTTTCCTCTACAAGACCTATCTGAACATCTCCAAAATACTTTTAATTGAGAACTGCGAAGAATTGTATATAAAAATCCTTCATGTAATAAAAGTTTGTGGCCTCGCTCCGTTTTACTAATGTCTAAACTCTCCATTATGCACAACTTGTTTTGAGATAGAACCAAATGCAACTGTTATTGTTGTATTTAAATAGACAACAAAAAAGTATGTCATAAGTTATTTATATAATATTGTTTTTTAACCTTTAGACTGTAAGAATAATACTACCTTTTCTTAGAATATTCCCAATAATCGTATTTCTAATTGTCTCAATTCCCAATAGTGGAATTCCGAATAATCGTATTCCGAATCGTGTATTCCCAATAGTGCGAACACCCGTCGTTCCCATACCCCCAATGAACTTTCTAAATTATGTTTATTAAATTATCCTCTGCATCCTCCATTCCCAAGGAGTGTCATTTAATTCAAACTTTTCCGATTCGAGAAGTTGTTCGAATGTCTTTTTGTTCAAACAAGTTATAGGGTCAATCTGAACTCAGTTTCAAGAGATGAGGAGGATCGGCGAACACATGAACTCTTCTTTGTACATCATATGGATTCTCAAATGAGGTGCAATTTTGAGCACGATTTTTCCACAAGCTCCTGTTTTCTCCTCCTAGATCACTGGTCATCGAGTATACTAAATATCCAGCTTGTTCAACTGCAATAATGATTTTAAAAACTAATTCCTTGGTCATCGGCGTGTCAAAGTTATAAAAAATTGGTTGCTTCCATTTGCTGAATAACCCTCTTATCATTGCAACTTGAGCTTTATGATACTTGAACACAGTCTTCGTAGTAGGATCCAGGACTGCTCTTGAGTCGACCCTCATCTTATCAAAAGTCAGCGAGCAAATTTTCTCTTTGGGTTCCAAATTATTTGAATCTTCTTTTAGAATACCCAAGACTTTTGTTAAAATTCCTCGATAACATCCGAACCGGCGCATCCAATTTTGTTCCGTGTTCTCAATGTCGGAAAGTCCTCTCATTGGAAAAATTGTAGGAATTGCACCTTCTTTTAATTTTCTGACTGTTTTTTGTCCAAGTAATTCATTAACAAAGTCACGCTTAAAATCCGATTCCAAAAAGTGATCCGAGCAAATTCTTGCGTTCTTCAATTTAAGTTTGGAACTCATTTTGCATTTGATAAGCCAATCATTCAATTCAATTTTTTCTTCACTTGGAAAACGATGGTAGGATAATCCATTCTCACAATTTTTATTATTACAATCAAATACAGCACATCTAAACAATCTAAACATGTTGGTTTAATTTTGAGTTGAGTTGAGTGCAAACAGTTTAATAATGTAACGAGGAGATTTATAAGACTAACGTTTATAAAGAGACAATGGGCAAGGTCGATAAGGCAGAATCCGAAAATGGCGATTGATCCAAGGAGCGTGATGAATTTTAACTGTAGAGCTTTATCACAGGTCCAACCTCATTTTATCCAATTTATATCCAATTTATCCGGTTAATAAGGCAGTTGAAGTCAATGATTAAACGGCGTGAATGAAAAATAAGGAAAACTGTGAAAGTGAAAGGTTTATGAAAAAGTGAAAATTTTCCAATGACGTCACAAGCTAAATTTCTCCGTTTCTAGGGGGCATTTCCACCCCTTGCTCAATTCCATTCCGTTCATTTTTAAATTTATAGATTTATTTTCAAAATTATTGTAATTATTTTAGTTTTTTCATAGGAGCCTCCTCAATTAAAACTTAAAACACTTTCGGTTTGCATATTTTATAAAATGTTGAGAAACGAAGACATGGTTTGTTAAATATTAAAAAATGGTGTCATTCTTTACATTGCACTCATTCAATTAGCGGTTAATAATTAACTCATGATTCATTATTTATAAAGCAAATGATAAAAAGTTTATTTTATATAATTTATATAAGGCCGGACAAGCTAGGGGTTCAGACACTGATGATCAACGTTCTAGACGAATATCATTAAAACATGAATATGCCGATTACATTGACGGCGAATGGAGGATTTCGGCCAAGAGGAATCTCTCAAGAACTTTTTCTTCTATGGAATGCCAAAGGATGGTCGATCGTGAAGAGGAGTTTGAGAAATACAGACGAAGAACTACAGGACGAGCATTGTCAACTGACAGTGGCGTTGGTCCTAACCAGAAAACAGAAGATAAATCAGATCAAGGGAGTATGAAATATAGCGGAGACAGCAGCGGACGATTGGTTGAAGTGACCGTTGTCGTTAGAAGGTTAAATAAAATAGAAATTCTCCCAATTAACAATTTCATAAAAATTAGTTAAATAGAGTTAATTTCGATACAATGACGATTTTAATGATTTTATACTGATTTTAGGAAAGACGAAGAAGGGAATTTGCCAGTTATTGATGAGATTCTGAATAAAAATCAAATTGCCGATCAAACAGCTTTGGTCATAATCGACGAAGTTAAATTGACCCATTCTTCTCCGAATCCCTATTTCGCTGTACATGACTCTTACCTCACTAGCCAAACGAAAGCTCCGAAGAATCTCGACGAGGCTTTTCCTCTTAAGATCATGACAAGTAGTCAAGAGTCACTTTCTACTCAACCTTCAAAAGACGTTCATGTGACTTGTTTCATCTGCGGGAAGTCCGTCCCAGGGAAGCAGCTAAAAGACCACGAAGAAAAATGCAAAGCTGTAATGTTCACAAAACTCATTACACCGTTTAACCAGCCTTTAACCTAACATTATATAATTTAACTTCTTTACTCTATTAAGAAATTGGACGCTCGTAATGATTGGGAAAGAAGCTCCGTTATTATCCATCCACCTCCAAAACCTCGAGGTTCCATCACATTAGAAGAATGGAATAAATTCGCATTGGAAGCCTCAAGGGTAATTAATCTCACTCACAATCAGCTAATTGAATTTATTAAAATTTGAATTATTAATTTAAAATTATTTAAAATTGTTAATTTTTATTAAATAGCAATTTCGAGTAACTTGCTCATTCTGTGGCGAATCCTATCTCCCCGATAATCCAGAAGAAACATCAGCTCATTCTGCCCTTTGTCAACCCATCCGCCCATTTGCTCCAATTGAGTATTCTGATGACTACGAAGAAAACACTCATCCTTTCCGTCTCACCATTCGTCTGGCAGATGAGTCTATGGGCAAAGTGACCCCAACAGCAGAAGAACTCCAAAAGCTCAAATATCCTCAGAGAGTCACAGCAGACCGAGTGGATGAATTTTCTCGTCCGCTCATGAGGCAAAAGCCATTCATGAAAAAGGAAGATCGAATGAAGAAGAAAAAGAAGAGCAATTTGGGTCGGGGGATCGAAAAAATAGGAAAAGGATCAAAACCGGAACTCGAAGGTCGAAGGAAATGTGTTTGAAAGTGAAAAAAGTTGTGATTGAAGAACTAGCGTCTCCGGCAATAAGCGTCATCGATGATTAAAAAATTATTTATCAAAATTATGTTAACAACTTTATAGTTGATTAACTTTGACTTTATATTGTTTATTTAGAAAACAAATCAGGATTTTTTTACATTAAAATTTACAATTGATAAATCTATACTTCACAATTTACCTTATTGATTGTCACAAGTCTCTCATCATTTTGATACATTAATTTAATTATAACTTAATTATATTATTAAACTTAAAAGTATTGTTGGTCATTGGGTCTGTAGATTAAATCCAATTATACATAATTAATTTAACTAACTAAAAATAAGAGATTGGTTGAAAAGAAAGTAATTTATATAAGATATGTTCTGTAAATACAAATTTTTAAGTGAAAGTTTAAATCGTTAAATATTGACTCTTGACAAACTAACATGTATAAGTAACAATAATTTGTACGCGTCACAATTTACATAAAAATAAGAAAAATAATGTTAATTAGAAAAGCATAAGAAAATAATCTAATTTCGTTTCAGTCGAGATCCATTAGAGCTTTTACCAAATGAAGATTTTGCAAGTGCACCACGTTCATTACTCATATAAAAAGAATAATAAAATTGGCAATAAGTCGCAGCAACTCCAAGGAATGAAAACACGGAAACAATTATGAGAGGAAGAAAAGGGAATTTTGAAAACAACAAATGGCCAAAAATGTCAACAAAGGCTACTGGAAGACAAAGAACCAAATATCCCAAATCAATACGGCTTAAATTCATCTTAAAAGAAAAAACTGTTAATGAACTGAGAATGGTAAATGCAGCTACGAGGACTTTCAAGCCCGAATCAAATGGAGAAAACACAAGCGGGAAAAGGGAAAGGATCGATGATGCCGAGAGAAGAAGCCACAAACGAATTTCTGCTCCGGCAATGAGACCAAAAAGAAGAACCACATTGAGAATGGCCTTTTCGTGAACGTGGTAGCCGAACATGAAGGAAGTCCAAGCAGCAACTATGAGCCCATAAAGCAAATTCTTCTCACTCGGATCCCTCCAAAGTTTAGCAATCATCGGCTGAAATAAAAATATAATAATTATGAAGTTGAAATCAATTATTGAATATAATTTTTAATACTACAGATAATATTATATACTAAGAAATTTAAAAATTAAGTTTTCATTTAAATGTTTATAGTAATTTATTTAATTTACCATTAAAGCTACTACTGTGAGAAGAAGGCAAAACCAAGGTTCAATATTTGGCATGATAGCAAATGAGGTTTTGCCAACAAGGCCGCTGGTAACGTTACTTCGTGGACCTCCAACAACTTAACCAAAAAACAGTATTTAAATAATTATTCAATAAATTTGATTTTACATGCACAGTGAATGAAAGTAATTTTAATGAATTTTGGAATTTCATACTTGGACTAATAACGAGGTCGGCTGTGTTGTAAATGGCCCAAACATTGGGAGCCCAATAAGCATGTGTGAGCCCTCGTTGAAAAGGAAAGAGACGTTGAAGGACTTGAGGAATGTGTTTGATGAATGGGAACCAAATGGATCCAAACACGCCAATGGTGATTCCAAGGTAAATCAAGGAGTTCTTCAGAAATGAAGTAAGTGTTGCACCACGAGGTAAGATGTTTTGACGCAGAAGGAACATTCCTAAAGCTGGAGCCATGTAAATGAAAATGTGCTTCATGTTGAGGAGAAGAAGAAAGATTCCAAATCCGAGTTTATGATGATCCTAAACAAAAATAGAAATTATTTAAGTAATGAAGTAATTATTGTTTTGATATTGTTATAAGATAAGATATTGTTTTATTAATAATTGTGATTTTTAAATAAATAATTTATAATCAAATAAATTGTTCATTAATATAAATTTTTTGAGTTACTCTATTCTCACCTTAAGTATGGCAGCAATAGAGAGGAAAAGGAGTCCGAATAAAATTCCATTGTATTGAAAATGAATGTGGTCCACGATGAACAAACCTCCATTAGTAAAAACAAGGAACAAAATTTTTTGATTTAAATGATCACTGCGAACCCATTTATTCCAAATTTGGCTAGGAGGGAACATAGTGAAATTCGGAAGAGCTTCAGCGCACCTGGGATTGTTGTAAAAAATAGTTAATTTAATTATTTAGCACAATTACATGAGGTCAGAGGATATTGTAAGAAAAATGGTAATAATAATGAAATGTATATTGTAAATTGTATATTATATTATACAACTCACAGATGGATTCCAAGAGCTAATAAAAGATCTGTGATTATAACGGAGCCCTTGAGGTAAAAAATTGTAGCATTCGATGAGTAATTTAAATTATTTAACTCGAGCATTTTTGGATCGAACAACTTGGCCAGTTGAGCTAAAATCCATTCAAAGTATGCAAACAGCGGCTAAAATAATAAATAAAGTCATCAGCGAAGGTAATTCAATAGTTCAATATCATTAGATAGCATATTTTTATGTTATTTAAACCTAGTTAATAAATTAATGTAGCATAATCATTGCAAATTACAGGATAATCAAGAGTCCATTCAGATGTTTTTTCATAATACCACTTTTCCAAAGGCAAGGAATTCGTAATGGCCATCCAGTTACGATGAACTTCAAAATCCGTCGACCTACTATAGAATCAAGGACAATTTTTATTTTAATTTTAAAAAATGGAAAAATAAAATGTTGATTGAATGAAAAAATTCTCACTATGTCCAAGAAATGAATGAAGCTTTGATCAAAGAAACCAACACCACAATCATTCCAAAGGAATTTTCATATTCAAATGTAATCTTCAATTTATTTCTCTTTTCCATTTTTTGGTCCAAAAACTTCAGAGCTTCAAAATTAAATAAGCTATTAAATCCGAAACAAAATGAATAGTGTAAATAGACCCTAATAACGAACACGTATAAACGTAAAGTTGAAGAATTCGTGAATTTCTCTTCTTTTATATTATGTTTTTCTCTTTTATCCCACCAAAAATTTAAAATGAAAGTTCAAGAGTTCAAAAGCTCAAATTCAATAAATACAAAATTCGATCGAATCGAGTATCGAGATTCAAAAATCAAAATTCAATATTGTCAATATTATATTGAACAAAAATGAAAATGACATTTTCCCGCAAAATAATACAAATTTCCTTTATTTCAGATCACGTTCCCGCTAGAGAGTGCGCAACTGTCAAAAGTTTCAACTGTGGAATATTCAAATGTTTTGAAGTGCCCCAAGCGGGAAGGTGAACGAGAAGCTTTAAGGAGGGAAATTAATTTAAAAATTTGAATTAACCGGGGTTGTGATTTGACCTTTGCGCAAGTGCATCCCTTCATCCCCAACAAGGAGGTGGACAAGGACTTGCTTGCATTGTTGCATTGCTATTTGCTCTCGTTGTTGGAAACGAAGAAGAAACTCAACAAGCGTCCAAAAACTTCAACCGAATCTCGGTCCAAATATCGTCCAAGTTAATGGAACGTGCAACTCAATGTAAATTCACTATGTACATTCCAATTTCATATCTTTTTACTCCCTGTACGTCTTGGCGAATTCGTTAAAAACGTCCCTTTCACTTCACGCACTTCGATTTTAATTTATATTATAAATTATTTATAGACATAATTTACGTTAAACGTTTAAACAATTTTGGCTTCATTTCAACTTCATTCTCGAAGCATGCATAAGCATTTTGTATAATTTTTTCTCTTACTATAATTTTGTAAATTATAGTCATTTAGAAAATATTAAAACTTGTCCTTTTACACTAAAAATGAATAATAACATTAACAACTATTCTCCTTTATTAGAAGCGGGAATATCTCAGCAATTGAGTAATTTGACTGGAATCACAATAATGGACGGTGAACTTCGGGTATGTTCATTTCCATATTAATAAACTGAAGAGAAGAATATTCATTTAATGTACATAATATCATGATAAGACAAGGCAAGGGAATATTGTCTGCACTGGATATTTATAATGGATTTAATTGATAATTTAATGATTTTAATTGGCAGAACATGGTCATGGCGTTTCGGGTGACCGAACTGCAAACCCTCCTTGCATTTGCTGGGAAGAATAAGACGGGTAGAAAGAATGAATTGCAAGCAAGAGCCCTCGAGCTCGTTAAAAGTCGTCCAAACCATGTGGTTACTAAAATCCACGACTTGTACCGCTCAATTCAGTAAGGCCATTTTCACCAAGCATGCAAAAATTTTGTATTGCAAAATCGCTCCTCGTGGTTTTAATTACTCAATTCCCATTTTCTTTCGTTGCTTAATTGTAGAGTCGCAATGAACTCGTCGGGGTTGAGTCCTTACGGCGCTAATTCTGTCCCACCAGCTGCTCAACCTTTGGCCCGACCTTACTCGTCAGTGCCGCTCGACAAACAGAACATTCAACCGCGGCCGCAAGCCCAATATAATTCCTATCCACAAAAGGCATCTCACTTCTCATTTCCTTTGTGTCCGGATGTCAAGTTCAAGACTTTACCATTTTACGATAAGATCGATGAGCTTATCAAGCCTTCATCTCTCAGTGAGTCTCATTAATTTTTAATATTGGAGCTATTTCAGTTATTTCACAAATCCAAAATTATCCAAATAATTTGTAATTTTCAATATGCAAATGTATAATAACTCTTTTTCATAATTGTAGTACCAGTACCTGGAAGTGTTCGACTTCAAGAAAAAGCTTTCTCATTCTGCCTGACACCAGCGTAAATATACTTTTTTAAATTCTTTATCGGAAATATAAATATCTGATGACCATTAATTCATTTTCTACAAGTCAAGAGACTACAAGACAATTTTGATAATTGGACTAATTATTATTTTATTGTTTATTGTTTAGACAAGCTCGTGATACTGCTGCCTCAAAAGAGTATATTGTGACTCCAGCAGGCGAACAACGTATTCAGTATGGACAACAGGTGATATTCACAATCTTCAAATAAAATTTTTTAGAACTAAAAATCTTAACTGACGATAATTTAACTGACCAATAACATCTGTTTAATTATTGATTAGGTTCAACTTCGGTTTTGCGTTTTGGAAACTTCCAGTGATCAAGACGATGCTTTTCCTCCATCAATCAATGTGAAAGTGAATGGGAAGCCAATTCCTTTACCTCATCCAATTCCGTCAAATCGACCTGGAGTGGAAGCCAAACGACCTCCACGACCTCTCAATGTCACAAACTTCGTGAAGTTGAGCCCAACATGTACAAATACAGTGACAGTCACATGGGCGACTGACGCTACAATGCGAGGCTATGCAATGGCGCTTTATCTGGTCAAGAAACTCTATTCAGACGATTTACTTGCCAGATTGAGAGCTAAAGGACCAAAACCGGCTGATTATACTCGAGGAATGAGTAAGTTTCTAATTATTATCTTAATTTTGAACAAGAACTCTTTAATTTTTGGATTGTTAAATAATTTTAACATTTGTATTTTATAGTTAAAGAGTTGATTGGCTCAGAAGATGGGGAATGTTGCATTGCCACAGGGAGTCTCAAAGTGTCAATTGCTTGTCCATTGGGGAAATCACGAATGAGTTTGCCTTGTCGACCGCGTGAATGTACTCATCTCCAATGTTTTGATGCGATCTTTTACATTCAAATGAATGAGAGGAAGCCAACATGGAATTGTCCTGTATGCGACAAATCGACTCTCTTTGAAAATCTGAGCATTGACGGGTAAGAAACAAGACGATTCATTTAATTTAATAATTTTAACAACATTATTATGAATTTAATTTAATAAATGCATTTATCCTTTAAAGCTACTTTTCCGAAGTCGTAAACAAAATGTCTGAGTCGGAAGGAAACGAAATTGAAGTTTTACCAGATGGAAGCTGGCGATCTGCCAAAGCACTTAAGACTGAATCTGAACATGTCCCTGCAAAAGTGAGCATTCAAAATAATTAATTTTAATGATAAAACACAAAAACATATCAAATAGTCGAATACAATAAATCGAAAAATTGTAAACTTTGTTTGAATGTAAAATTCAATATTATTGTTTTTACATTGCAGCGTCCTAAATTTGAAATTAATTCAAATGCTACGATCTGCCTAGATGATGATGATATTTTGGAAGAGTTATCTTCTGTTCCGCTCTCATTTCTTGACAAAGCTAAAAAAGAATCTGAGAAGAAGGATTTTGAAGTCATTGATATCTTATCATCCTCAGAAGAAGAAGAAGAAGGAGTTTCTCCAATTAAACGTCGTCCTAAAGCTATTGATGATGAAGAAGAAGAATTATCTTCATCCTCCTCATCAGCCACGACCGATGGAGAACAAGAGAAAATGAAAAAGGTGGAAAATGAAATTAAAAATCTTCAGAAGGCTGTTGCGCAAGCACAGGCACAGAGGACTGTGATGGATGTTATTACATTGGACAGCCGATCTCCAACACCTGAACCGACTCCTCCTCAGCAAAATCCTCAACAACAAATGAACTTTCAAACCCAACAACGTCAAGCACAAATACCAACACGTTTGAATGCACAACCACCACCAGCTCATTACCAAAACAATTTGCAAAATTCTCGATATCATCCTTATGCGAATCATGGGAATAATATGAACAATGCCAACAACGCAATGTGGAGTCAGGATATGTCGCAGACTCAGCAAGGTCCTCAGCATTCGAATAATAATACAATGCCCCATGGGAGTCTTTACAATCCTTTTGAGGAGGCTGCTAATAACTTTTGGCCTTTTCATAACGACCCTTGGGGAAATTATGGATCGAATTACAATCCGTTTGAACAAGGCAAATAACAAATTGATTGATAACAAATTTTTACATTCATTGATTTTTCAAACTACTATTTCCTTTAAAATGAAAAAAATAAGTTATTTATGTATTATTATCAATAATTTTCATTTAGAGACTTAATTTAATTAATTCCTGCTTAAACTAAAAGTCTAAGCATTTTATGATTCAAAGACTATGTAAACTATTAATTACACACACGTCTAATAATAAATAATGTATTTTCATACACAGCATTTTAAAATCGAGTTCAATTATTTATAAATGATAATTCATAACCATTTAATCATGATCCATTTTTTCATGAATTTACTCATTGTGAAAGGCTATAAATATAATGATGATGTTACCTATAAATGTTAAGAAACCTTAGTTATTTCTTTATTCTAATGAAAAGTGTTTTTGTCACATTTTTAGTAATTGTGGAATTTATTTTGTATATTTGTGAACTTGTCTTTAAGAATTTTCCGACTCCTTGAATCTAAAACAAAGTAAGGGAATCATTAGTTCATGAGAATCTAAAATAGAATTTTTTTAAATCTTACTTGCACTTTGTACAGGTATAGAAAACTGTTTGACCCTCGTCGACAGATCGAAGTTGAAGGGTCGCGTAGCTCATTTGCTTATTCCCACATTCTTTACATTCTCTATCAACAATTGGCCCCTCTGCCTTTTCTTCTCCACCTGAATTTCAATTTAAACATTTAAAATAAAGTTTTAAAATACTAAAGTACGTAAAAAATTAACTTTAATATTTAATAACAATACAATAATGTAATGAGACATTACATTTTTTACGAATTCGCTTTTCAGCTTTTGATTTCTTCCTTGTGTAGACGTCTCGATCATTAAAATGAACCACATATTTGTTAACGTACTCATCTAAAGAACAATAATTCAATTAAGATGATGCAATCTTCATATAATTGTTTTAATCCAATAAGAACTTGTATTTTAATTACCTTCTTTGATTACAGGACTATGGCAAGCTTGGCAAAATTGATCATCTTCACCAGTTTCGGTCTCTCCTAATGTTAAAATCGATCCACAATGACCGCAAAAATCTGGACCTCCAACAAATACTTGTCTTGCACGGACGCTCATTTCTTACAATTAAAACAAGTAACTATTATAATTAAACTTTAATTAAACTTTTGCGACCAAATTCAATGATGAGAGAAAGAGAGAATTCGAAAGCACATGGACCATGGGTGCATACGGCTTTTATTATGGTGGGTATAGGACAATCTAAATCTCGCGAAAGTTCTTCTCATTTAAATAGGAATTCGTATAAAAGAGTTTGTCATTTGATTTGGCTAAGAAATTTCCATTATTTGGCTATTATTTTAAATGAAATCAATAAATAGTAATTAAAGTCAAGTTAATACAGTTCCTCGTTATCGATAAACTTGTTCTAATATGGCACAACCGACCGGAAGCCGTCCTTTAAGTCAAGGAAAGGAAGCATTACTCAAAGCCTACAACAAAAGATTAAAAGACAATGTCAAATCTATGCTCGACAACTTTACAGGTTCGGGTTTAAAAATCGTTTTATTCTTTTCAATTGTTCGCATTACCTCATTTTAATAAATAATTGAAAGTAGTGACAATTGGCATAAACTTTATATATTTCAACTTTCAAAGTTTCACTGATTTATGCTTCTTTTCTACAGAGGTTGTGAAGTTGGCAAGAGTTGAAAACGAGGGTCAAGTGTCACGAGCAACCCAAGCTGACGAAGATCTGTTCGAGATGAGTGTGAGAGCATCAAATATGGTAAGCCACATTGGTTCTAATTTCTCACCTCTTAATCTACATTCAATCCAAGCATGAATCTGGACTGAATGAGAACATTCAAGATTTCCGGTTTGACAGGAAATGAATAAGCAGGTTTCACATGGTCTTGTCATTTCATTCCCCTCACAAGCAAATAAATTTATTCTTCCTCTAACTCTCATAATAATATTATTTTAATATAAAATATAATATTTATATTTTTAATTAATTTAGGTTCGAGCTGGCGAAGGTTTAATGAAGCTTGTAACGGACATCAAACAATACCTCATTCTCAATGACTTCCCCTCCGTCAACGATGCAATCATGAGTAATAGCCAAATGTTCAAACAAAAACAATTGGACTGTGACCGGAAACTCATGACCCTCCGCGACGACATGGCCACTGATTTGCACGATCTCGAAGAAGAATATTATTCTTCATCTTACAAGTAAACAAGTTGAGCTCAACTGGAATCTTAATG
The DNA here is from genome assembly GCA_034687125.1 of Neelides folsomi. Lineage (NCBI taxonomy): Eukaryota > Metazoa > Arthropoda > Collembola > Neelipleona > Neelidae > Neelides > Neelides folsomi. Next base: position 42,584 of record JAQGBZ010000476.1, read on the forward strand.
GATGCTAGGATTAAAAAGTATGAAACTGGGTGAGCAAGATGAAAAAGAAACTCCACTAGTTTTCTGTGTACATAAAATTGTTTTATTGTATTTTTAAAATAAAACGAGTGTACGTGAATGTGTATTGTTATAATATATAATTGTGTATTAAAAGGACGTATTGTAGTATCGGTAGAGGAACTTTGGAAAGAATAAAATGTATGTCATCATGGTTGAAAATCTCGTTAGACGACTGTGGTCCCGAAGAGATCTCTTGATTGTAGGGATTTAGAAGAGAATGTCGGCGGAGATCTCGCTACTCCACGTTGTTCCTTCTGTCTCCGGTTTAAGATAATCTTCAATGAGACGCGGATCATCAGCCTTCTTGTCCTCCTTAGCATCCGAATGTCTTCCCACGTAGCTCCCAAGTTCATAATTTTCTCCCATTTTACTTGGTGTATAACTCCCAAGACCGCCTAGAAAAAATATCATTAATATTAACCACCGAATAATAATCTAAAGAGCTATTTATATTAACAATTATAATTTCTATTAATTAACCATTAACTTTTTCATAAACAGTTGTAATTCAATAAAAATGTAAAAATACAGTGAGGGCCATAAGTATCTTTCTTTTTTTAATGGGCAACCATTTTAATGTGATAAAAATCTTTAAACATCGGCGATTTATGTTAAATATATTCATCTACAATGAAGCAAACTAAAAACTGATTTAGTCAAAGCATAAATAAACGAAAGCTACTTTTCTTTGACAAAGCGCGAACTTTGGAACGTGATGGATAGGACGGGGCCCGACGAGGCGCTTTTCCATGTCCTCCACGCTCTCCAGATCTCACTCTCTTGGACTTCT